>APFE030903553.1:0-39220 GCA_000404065.3 Pinus taeda | reverse complement strand
AACATAAATTATAAATAAAATATTTCAATGTCAACTACGTATATATTACATCAACCTAAATTCATCTTAACTCTCGATCTACCAAAAAAAATTATATACTTAAGCAAAACTAAAACTAAACCAAAACTTTAAAACAATTAAAATATAGATTCAATCTATTTAAATTTTATATCATTAAATGTAAAAATTGATATCGTAAACTATAAAACACAACCTACAGCGTATTATTGAATCTCAATTTATATCGGTCAATGCTTATGACTTGCATACATCATACACGTACCCAGGGTTGGAATTTGACGGGCAAAATGTCCGTCACAAGGCATTTTGACCGTATTTCACGTTTAAAAACTTGCATACATCATACACGTGATTCTCTGCCCAAAAATTCCAGGCACAAATACTTCATATATATTGGATGTTTTGTAATTAGATAATCTTATAACATTTCATTACCTCTCATATTTACACACCCGATTATTCCAGGCACAAATACTTCATATATATTGGATGTTTTGTAATTAGATAATCTTATAACATTTCATTACCTCTCATATTTACACACCCGATTGTTCTATATGAAATATATAGATGCATATAGATGCATGCATTTAGACTAAGTATGTGGTTTTTAGAGTTTATTTATGTTTCTAATTTTCTCTAAGCCTCTACTATTAATTAATTGATTAAGACAATGTGGGTACCCGTTTTGTCATTATTCACACTTTTGCACCACGCACAAATTGTGGGATATGTGGTTTGTCGTTATTCAAGAATTGTTTATTTAATTAATAAAGACAATGTGGGTACCCGTTTTGTCATTATTCACACTTTTGCACCACGCACAAAATGTGGGATATGTGGTTTGTCTTTATTCAAGAATTGTTTATTTCAACTATCTGTTGTTATTGTCGTGTCTGCATTTTTTCACTGTGCACAATGAAAGGTAACTCTGCTCAGTTTTTTTGCACCTTTGCATTCCGCACATGTGGTCGGTCAACAATATTTCTTGGAATTTTTGATACATTGTTCAAAGTGTGGAGGTACAGATTCATACATTGTGAGGAGTCTGGAAATTCATATTGAGCAAAAACTGAGCAATATTATATATCAGTTTATTTGTGCGGAGGGGAATGTATGCAGAGGTGCAACTTTTTTCCATTGTGTGCAGCCCGTAAATTCATCTTAAGCATATAATGAGGAATACTAAGCTCAGAAAATGACAATCTTCCTTGTGTGGATTGATACATTGTGCAGAGTCTCGAGATTAGTATGAAGCAAATACTGAGCAATATTCCTTGTGTGGATTGATACATTGTGCAGAGTCTCGAGATTAGTATGAAGCAAATACTGAGCAATATTATATATCAGTTCTGTAATAAAATTCTTCTTCATACAATGAAAGCGCATGTTCACACTACACACAACGAATTTATTTTACACGCAATAAAATCGTTGTTACCACAATGGAGGGTTTATTGAGCTACTTCCACACAATGAACGTTTATCCACATTGTGCACGATGAAAGCTTTTTCCATATTGGCGCAATGAAAGATTCCTCTGTAGATGTGAATTATGTAGAGTAAAATCCTCTCCTGCACTGAAGCTTACGAAGATATAGGACATTGCGTGGGAAGAGTATATGTTTCTTTCTTTGCAAACTCGTTTTCGTGCAACACCTCTTCCTCACATGCATTAAAAAGACAATTAATTGAATTTTCGATAATAAGTATTTCATTAATATTATTTGAAAGCATATTGGAGAATGAATATGAAAAAAGAAATTACTCAACAAGAAATTTATGCAGAGGACTACAACATTGCAGATGAAAGTTTCTGTCACATTAAGATTGAAAGTTTTTGTTTTGTCCTCCACACATCTATTCTCCCGCACAACACTCTTTTCTCACACATCAAAAAAACACCTCATTTAATATTGGATACTAAGTTTATGCTTAAAGTTTAAATAATTTCATGTCTATGAAATAAATTTCTCTCTGTAACATTCGCCAACAATATTAATTGATTAATAATATGTATTATTATGCAGGAAAAATATGCGCAGAAGGAGGACCGAAACATTGCGAACGAAAATCTTTGTTCCTTGCTCCTTGTCGTGATGTTCCTTGAAAATCATCTCTCTTTGAAAGTGTGGCATACCACTGAACTCCCTTCCTCTGACCAGAGCCAAAAAGCTTTATCCACATCTTCGCATTTGGCACAATGAAAGATAAACCATTGTCAAGTAAACATAGAAGAAAAATCAGATATTAGATTTGACAAAACTAATAGATCAATTTCACTCTCACATATGGAAAAAGCTTTCATTGTACGAAGTACGAAGATGAAAAAGTGCAAAAAAGTGCAAAAATGTGCAAGATGCATAATGAAAGCTTACTCTGCACCTCAAAATTTTGAGGAAATATATTTATATTGGTTATGAAAAATAGGTAGTTTTTCAACCCTGAAGATGTCACTATATGAAGTAATTGATCTATCATTTATTCCATAACATCATTTAGTAGAGTTGTAGATCAAGAAATGTTTTTTTTGAAGAATACATTGCTAATGTTTCTAAAAGATGAAAAGCAATCACAATAATGATTCATAGAAAATCTTTGCTAACAATTACCTGAGCCTTGAACTTGGAAACAATTCTTAATTAAAACAATTGAAAACACTAAATACACTTGGACAATCAGGATTAGAAAAATACTCAACAATTATGCTTATTGCTATGACTCTTTATTGACTACTTAAATACCACGTAAAATGTTTCTCTCTTGTACTATTTCTTTTAGAGGTTCATAATGTTGCCCTCTTTCTTCCCCTTTTCATATGGAATGGAAAATTGTATAATGTATCCTTGCAAATTTATGATATTTCAAATTAGCATCATGTGCAGGGGAGGAATCATTAATTGTGCATAATGCAGGAGTGGAGAGGAAACACAATGAAAACTTCCTTCACACTTCCATATTTTACACAATGAAATTAATTCCATAATAAAGACATAACAAGAGATTAAAGCACATAACACATTTATTACGTTAGCATTGTATTCTTGGGAGAGGTATGCCTTATATCCAAAATTGTTGTCAAATGTTCAATTTCATTTTAATTAATAACATAACATTATATATAATACATAGTCTTAAAGCATATTTTTGAAAAATTATACAAAATATTATCACAAAATTGATACAAACTCTAATTTGTGCTTGAGAAGCATTGAAGAGTAAGCAATACATTACAATAACAACAATTGTATCTAGATTCAAATCCCAATCACCATAGCTATAATTTAGATATATACAAGATCATATTCAAAACATTATGTCAATATTCTTGACAAAATTGTTGAACAAAGTCAAAACAAGAACAACAAGAATTGAAAATTCGTATACATAATCGTAAAAGTAATTGCATTTGTCCCAATAATAGTATAGTATCTAGTATACTAAATATATATTATTATCCCTTATATATAATATCTAATATATATTATATACTAGTTATACTATAGTATACTAGCTATTATATATATATATAGATAATATATATATTATATATATAATATATATAATAATTAATTATATATATATATATAAAACTAGTGTAGTTTTTAGCTTAACGTAAAGCATTAGAAACCATATTGAGTAAAGATACAACATTTCTATATAGTTAATTGTATATACATATTCCACATTTCATAAACACATAAACCAAAGTTCTCATACCACAAAGTTAAACAAGCCAAAACCGCTACTTAATTGATTTATCTTCATTATGCAACACATATCTGTTCTCCCTACCATGATCAATATTTTTAATTATGAAGGTTTCTTATATCCATAGTGAAAATTTTCTGATACCTAAGCTCACTAGCTTGTTCACTATGGCCATCTTGCATTTTGTCTCTTTAAATTTTTTCCCTTGCATTTCGAAAAATAACAACAATTGTTCTAGAATAAATTAAATACACGTAATAAATGATAATTTGACTCTGAAACAAAACTATCTAGAAAAAGGAAGGCATGTACAAATGAAAGACATTATGTAACTGAGCTTACATTTTGGATATTAAACCAGATCAAAAGTTTTTGGTGCAGAGAATAATGTTTTTTTTGTAAGCTTGGCATGACCTTTTTCATTCATCTTCTTCAAAAAGGACATGTTACAACCATAATTAAAGTGGTTAGGTGGTCTCAATATGCCCAAAGGGAAACCAGATTCGTTGGCCACCTAACTACATTATAGGCCATCCAAAAACATAAAAGTGTAATATTTTCAAGCAGAGCTATGTATGTTTGAGTATCATGTAGCCTTATACATACTAAATAACTAAAACCAGAAATCATAATCTGTATATACTTCATATGACAAAATGAAAAACCAAAATCAATCCAACCATGCTACTAATCATCAGAAGAATCCACTGGGGCTGGATCCTTCGTGCTTGATTTAAGAATTTCTTTCTGTGGGAGGCACAAAATATGTCTCTCAATGCAACTAAGGCATCGATGATGTTGCTCGAGTTGGAACTGAATCAATTGAAATTCCTTGCGGATATATGCAAATCCATGATCTGTCTTGGAAGAGTCAGCTAGACTGTTAGCTAAGGCTTTGGTTGCAATGTTCTTCATCAACCAATAAAGATAGAACATTTTTCTATATTGTGAGGACTTGGGTTTGGAATGGCTAGGGTTGGGCAACAAATCCTGCCATTCACTCAAATCCACATTTGTATTTGTTTCTAGTTATTTCAACTCAACTTCCCAACCCCGAATTAACTGACATACCTATGATGAAGTACCACTTTGTAATGTGTGAGCTAATTCTCGGATGAAATATGAGGTGGTTCTATGACCTCTACTCCTCGCTGGGCGAGGTTGGGGTTGGATACCACCATGAATTGGCCCCTACTTCCTGTTGTGTCCACTACCTTCATCCACTGGAGAGATTTTGAAAGAGGGGGGTGAGCCATATGATTGATAAAATTTAGACACAAGGATGGAAAACCTTGGAATGGGGTGTTATAACCTCGGTCTCATGATAGATGACTGACTTAAAATCCCGAGACCCTCTCGAAACAAATAGACATGTAAGGATACCAGGGCATAAATATAGATAACAATGAGTAGTATTGTGTCTACCCAAAAATTATCTTGGAAATTCTATCAGAATGGCATAGGAGGTATGAGACTACCACCCAAGTCTCCCCAACTTGTTTGAGAATAGGATAATAAGACAGATGAAGGAAAATCGTATCCAGGAAATCCTAATAATTATTGATCAGCAGAACCAACAGATGGTAAAGGTAGTAAACACAGGAAACCAAGCATGAGATATAAATAAAATTCCAGGTCACAACACCCAAATAAATCCCCATGCAAGAAAGCAAGATTCTGAAATAAACAAAAACAACAATGCAATATTCAGACAATCCTTTATTAAAACCCATTATTTCCTTCCAACATTCACGGGTGAGCTTCCAAATAGCTCCATACATCGCTATATAAACACTTCTCCAGTGAAAAAGTAGAGAAATAGAGAAAATAGGTGAGGATGAAACAAATAAAATTGTAAAAGATGCATACCCGCTTAGGTAGATCAATGAGGGGAGGAGGTCATTTGCACTCGGGTGGCGGACCGCTTGGATCTCCATCTTGTTCATACGATGATATACCAACTAACTTGTAACCTTATACTCTCTCAGAGAATGAAATATGTGGAATAACAATAAGGGAATGCCATCATAAAACCCTAGTACGCAAGCGGTCTTGCCACCTTCCCATGCACCATAAATGTTATACATGCGTGAATTCACCTCCATATTTAGTTCAAGTGTGTGAGGGATGGAGTTCATCTAACCTCAAATATTGCATTTCATCATAATATTCATATCTGGAATCCCAATGCAGTTGGATTGCACCCCGATTGGGGATGTGTAGAGAATAGTGTTTGATTCCTAAATCGCTTATCAAAATATTTATACTTAACTGCAAAAGTAAATCCATTTTCCTGAATGGAGACTGGGATTGGCCTCTCGCTAACTCCAATATGAAAAAGGTACCAACAAAGAAAAGCAATAAATTACATCCAAAAAATTTCTTAGCTCATGATAACATATCTAACAAACTTGGACAATTAATTATTTGTAAGCATGAAAATGAATTTTCCAAGATTTAAGGACACTCACAATATGTAGAAGCATAAATCGTTATTTTTTAACTCAGTTTTTTTTCATATTTTTAACTTGTTCAAGAAATTTCTTTAGCTTGGCTTCGATGTAATCTTTCATGGGAGCGACTGTAATTTCCTGTTTGACACGTTGATTGAATATATCCTTATCAATTGCCCTAGCTTCTCCTTGCAACTATGCAACTAAAGAAAAGTTTTGTCCATTAACATTAACAATAGTAATTAGCCATTTGCTAATTTCATCTATACTAAAATCAGTTATACTACTGAATTTCTTTTCCTTTGATTGTTTTAGCTTATCTAATTCAGCCATCAATGCGTCTCTCAAAATTAATCCAGAGTCACATGTGATGCGTGGACTGTTTAGATCTTGCAAAATATGTATGACCTTGACATAGAAATCAACTCTTTGATTCCATGTGTTTTTACATTCAGAAATGATGTTCTCCTGTCTTCTGATTCATTGATACCATGCAACTTTGATTTGATTTATCCAATTAGCATTCAGTAGTTCATGCCTTTTTTTCTCTAGATCAAAAAGTAAATCAAGCCTTTGACTAAAAGCATGTAAGTCATTATTTATGAAATACCTATATCCTTTTATATCACGTTCATTGCACTTGAAAAATGACTTATATCTTTGTCCTAAATGCCACAAATTGAAAGCTACTTTCCATGCATGCTCAATAATATGCAATATTTTTCATATATTACTGATAGTATGTGCTTTCACTGCATTAATGAGGTTGACAGTTTATAAAATCTATGTGATGTTCTAGGGGAGGGAATTACAAATGATGATGTTTGTATTACCAATAGATTCATCAATAAAGGACCCAAATTTAGAGCATCTTATAACTATTTTATTCTTGTTTTCAGTCTCAAGTTTTCTACTTCCTATTGGATAATAGACTGTGCAAGTATGTCACTGGTAGCCTCATGAAATTTCATGGGCCACATGGTTCTAGCTTCAAATATATCAACATGCATTTCCACTTGATTAATAAAGTTTTTGTTATTAACCTTTATTTTTTCAATCTTAAATTTTTACTTCCCATATCATACTTTGCATTTTATGATGTGATAGAACAATGATCGAAAGTAGTAATTTCTTCAGCAATTTGTTGCATTCTTTTTTGATTTTTTGTCAAACAAGCACAAATGCAATAACGTTGCACAAAACTATTAACTTCCACGTCTATAACTTCTTAAACACTTCTTGTTTTGAAAACACTTCTAGCTTTGGTCGATTTAGTGGTATACACTCTTTCTGCAGTGAATCTATGAAGAGACTCTTTGTCATTTCTTCTACTTGATATCCCACCATGAACCAGTTTCGTACTTGTAGTATATTTTCTCTTTTTCTTGACTTCAGGATGAATTTTCACTAGTATTAGTTGTATAAGGTACAAATTGCTTTGTAAAAGTACTGATGCTTGCTTCTTTAGCAATTCCTTCAATATCCATTACTAGCCCTTGATTTTTTCTTGATGCACTCTGAATTTCCTTTCTTTGCTCTCTAACTTGTGGAAACAAGTTTTTGTACCCAATAGTTTCCTATTGTGTGCTAAATAGACCCTCCTTATCAAAGGATTTGATCGATGAAAATTCACTTAAGTTAAAAGAATGTAAATTATTTGTGACCTCTACAACATGAGCTGCATTCTTCAATGTGATATATCCAATAGTAAATAACAAAGAAATACATTGTCTTTTCTTTTTTCTTTTAAAATTACCAAGCAGTAATGGTATTGCCTGCATACTTGAACAACAAAATACCTATCCATAAAGAAAATTGGCAGTAACAATGGCTTACCTTCAAATCCATAAATTCGAATTTGGGTATTACTTTCTCTTTCGTCATGCATACCTTTTCCCCATAGGAAAACCTAGTCTTGTGTAGATATTTAATGAGCCTCTTGTTTAATTATAATGAAATTAACTTTCTTTATAAAGACATATTCAATTAGATTTTTTTTTTTTTTTAAATAAGCATTATGCATCCACAATATAGGATGCCATAACTGCATTAGTTCTTGATTCTCATTGAATTTAGGATTATACGAGAAGGCATGGAAGACATGGTTGGAAACAAAATTTGTTATCAGATACACCATCATGAAGAATATATTGGCTATGGACAAATTGACTAATTGAAAAGCTAATTCATTAGAAATAATATTAGCCCATCAAATACATAATATTTTTGTATGTGTGATAAAGCATATAGAGAATGCATTTTGGAACATTTGTTGTAGCTTCTCAGCCCATCTCACGGGCATAGAGCCAAACGAATTCCCTAAACACCTATTTAAAGAAAGAACTATCTAGAACAAAAAGATCAAAATGAACCTAAGAATTTGGTGAAATGAATTCTCTAAAAATGTTAGCCTCCCTTGCCTCTAACTTTAGGAAACTAATTGCTTCCAAAAAAATTAAGTGCATATTAGGTTCCCGTAGCTTGAATATCCATCTGAATGTCGTCAAATTCATAGGAAGTTGGTAGCACAATTTCTTTTGTCCTTTAATAAAAAATCATTTACGCACAAATGAACAATTTATCTAAAATCAAAAACTTCTAGAACACATGCAACATTCGCCAATATGCTAGTTCAAATCTTGTTGATGTTCTTCTCTTCTATTGGGAAATTCACATACTGCTAATATGTAGTTGACTAGTGAAATATCTCATCAATAAGAGCAAGTATTAATCATATCAGTGCAAATAACCTCTTTCCTTCCTTTGTTATCCAATTTTGTTTTGTACTTGAAAACACTCTCTCAATCAATAAGGTTCTCAATGCTAGTTAGCTACACAATTTTTTAGTTCCTTCTATAGTCACCAGATGTTACTACTACAAGTGTGAAATCAAAAATTATTATTGCAAGTGTGAAATGCTTTATATGGGAGATTTACAACAAATATCAATTGAAGATACCAAAGTTAATGTTTACGGAAACTAGTGCAAATAAATCTTGAAATTCCAAAACCATCTCGTTCATGCTTATGTCTTAATATGAATTATTAGCGATGATGACAATTAGATTACATGTTGTCGATAATAACTCTCAGTTCAAAATACATGCTCAATTATCTATACTACGAAGTGATTCAATCGCTTGGCTCACTAATAGAAAATGAGAAATTCATGACTAGGTGACTAAAAAGAGTTAGTTGTCGCAACTTTTCCAAGTGAAATACTACAAAAAATGGGAAATATTAAGTGACCCAACTAAAAGTGACTAACATAAATGACTAATTTAGCATTAGGTTAAAATTTAGGACTAACTAATAAGTAATACAACTAAAATTGGCTAATGAGAATGACTAATTTAGTCTAGGAACAAAAATATGACTGCCTAAAAAGTACTATAATAATACGAATCAGTGGTTTATGTTAGTCAATTTAATTGTGTCACTACATAAATATAAACTTACAAGTGATAGGGGATTAAAAGGTTGTTATACTTTAGCTAAAAAATTATACTTCCTTAAATACTTCTTCGTTGCATAAACAAATGATTAGAGTTATGTAGTTGATTAGAATCCCGAAGGTTATATCCTTCGATCACATTCATAGGGAATGAAATTCAAAGGCTAACAAATTATCCAAAATGGGAGTGGGATTACAGCTGAGTCAAATAAATTTTGAATAATAACTTCAAGGAGAAGTGTTGGTTAATTAATAGAGGACACATTTCCTTTAGTTGAAGACTTAACTTTTCATGCATATCTACATTTTTTTTATTGTCAGGGTCATATCCATTGAACTTATGCTGCTAGTTTTTAACTTGGATACTGTTGGAAACCTAATCCTCAATGGGTTGTGTGGAAGCCGAATAGACAAAAGGAGTCTAAGAGACCTTGGGATGTGAAACCCAACGGTCACAATATGTACTATAAATGTATATCTCTTGTTAATAAAAAATGGATTCTGATGTTTTATCCTTAAGATTCTCTTGCTGCCCATGTGTGTTTAACATGGTATCAGAGCGGGTGAATTCTGGCCCTGCTCATATTTAAGTCACTGTTTTCTTGTGGCCTTCTGTTGTTTTTATTTCACCAGACCTATGCATTGACCATTAATGTTATGTTGGTCGTGAACTCTCGGTGTAGCGATATTGCTGGTTGATTGATTCATGTGTTGGTGTTGAGCTTGAAGTCAAAGCGAAATTCACAGGAATACAAAACGTTTGAAGGCACATATATCCACATGTTGGAATGGAAAATCGATTTTTCCTTGCGTTGTGTCTCTATAAGTTGGTTAAAAGAATTCTAAACGTTTTGAATGTCCCTGTGCCTGGTGATGTCCATGTGTAATTCCTGATATGAACGATTATTTTCTGTGGCTAGTTCTACTGTTAGTCATATGAAAAACAAAACATATTCAGTTGTTGCAGTTGTAGTCTGCATTGAAGAAAGACCAATTTTAGCCATTATCCTACCATCCCTGACATTCGTGACCTCTGAAATCCGCAGGTCTCTATTTTTGGTCTCTAACTCACTGTCGATACATTGAACTGCCATACTAGAGTCCGCTGGTCGCTTCAGTCTTCTGTTGAATGCTGCGTTTAATGCTTCTCTACACCAATTTTCGTGTTAGTGTATTATTGTTAATTAATGTGATTGCTTCTCTGTGCATATACTGTATGAGGTTGATTGGGGGTCCATCTACATGTTCTAACCTATGCCTTACATTGAATCATAGTCTGATCATTGGGTTCCTCTTAAAATTCTGCGCACCATTCAGATTTCTCTATAACTTTTTGGTACACTCAGAATCCTGAATTCATCAGACGTTACCTTCCTCCAGTGTTGAATCATTGTTTGAAGTGTGGTCAACTTTGGTGATTGGTTTTGTGAGTGCTGTATTAGAGATGAACTAGGTCAAATTTTATTCTTGTTTCAGAAGGAGCGGATGTTAATGATTGTTATTGGAGCAACGAATTCTAGAATTGTGGCATCTGGGGCCGAGAAAATCTCTAGCGCAGGGATCAAACTGCAAACATAATTCTATCAAGGGCTAAGAATTCGTCCCTTCCAGCCATCGAGCTAGATTAATGAAGCTAGTACAAGATGGATTATGAGCTAGAGTTTTCCATCAGGAAGAGCGATGGATTGAGAGTTGTATGAGCATAAAATCTGGAAAGTCGAGCTACACAGGGAGGCTGACTGTTATCGCATTGATAGAAGCATATTAAATTAAATATCTCATCACACTGGAACCCATGTACTTTGGTAAAATCACTACATGCTGAATAAATTGAGGCGGCTCGAACTGCTGAGGATAATTCCCATTCATTGCTAGTGTTAAGTTCATATATTCAATAGTGGGCTGAAGGTCATAGGGGTATCCATCGCATAGAGGAGGCGTGTTACCATTGCACGCGAAGGAAACATGCAGCAGAAAGGTCATGAGCATTAAGGTGAAGGTGTCAACAACAAATAGTAGCCCACGGTCTTGTTCACAATAAGACATTTTTGAAGAAATTAAACCCATTCGCATAACCTATGATAAAGTGACTTAACAAAAGGCACCTATATCTGAGTTTTGGAACAATTACTTCTGTAGTGGCTGAGTGCAATACTAGAGGGAAATAGGACAAGTTTACTTTGTCCAAGCTGTTGATGGGAGGAATAATGGGAAGCCGTGCAGTAGCCTCCTGACCCTTCTGCTTACGCTGTTTTCTACCTACACAAGCAGGCACCCGGCTTACTATCACCCGCAAAGTCTACATTGGTCTTCCTATTTGAAGGGGTTTTCAAATTCAAGTCTCGTTGCTGAAATACATAGATATTCAAGTTATAAGACAAGTGGTATGACTTCTGCTATGAGTTGATTTATGGGACGACACCGTTCAAGGGGGTCAAACAATCGAGAAATGTTAGAGAACATTGTTGGGCAGCCATTGAAGTTCCCAGATTCTCCGACTCGCAAACTGGGCTCTTATTCACAACACCACACCTCCTCAAATTCCAAAACCTATTGATCTGTGCTTCTTAATGAACAAAGTCAGTCCTCCCAATGCTGGTGCTGATAAAACATTCAGAGGTTTGTTGGAATTTGTTTGTTGTAACTGTGTTAACTTGTGCCCCGTGCTGTGGTTCAATTTTCCTGTCTAGCATGTTTCGATTACCTGGAGGGCTTGCTCCAGTTTTATGAGGTGTTGTATCATGCCAAATAGTACTCCTACAAGATGAAAAAGTACCTAGGATGCCTTCTACCAGTGTTGTGATGGAAGTTCCTCCTTGAACCTTGGGTGTAAAATTGATAAAATACACTGTATTTCTTGAATAGATGGCTGTGTAAAGCTTGCATCCTTGCTGATATATATTTCTGAGTGGAAAAACAAGTATTATATGTGTTGTAGCGTTTGAGTCTCATTATTTGGGAATGCACAATATACTTTCCTTGTATATGAATGAAACCAACCATCGTTGTGTGTGGATTTGGAGAATAAGTAGAGTTAAAATCTAGCTTTTGATTCATTCCTCAAGGAATAATCTCATTTGATTGTTGTAGTTTTCTGAGAGAACAAACTTTGAGAATACCTTGTAGTGACATTGGTTCATAGTTGGCTTAAAGTGTAAGTTTAACATTGGAGAAAATGGCCAGAATCAATGAATTATTAGAGTTCTTCAAAACTCTGATATTGTCTACTACTCATGATACATTAAAAGCTAGCAAAGTTTCTCTCATAGACATTTAGGTCTGTCTACAAAATGCACAAGAGAAAATTGATTTTTTGTAGCTCGAATCTTATCTACAGCAAGAAGAACTAAAACAGAGGAGTCATTTTGAACATGTTTCTATTTAGAACATTGAGACTGCCACCCATCAGAAGCAAGTGAATAATGTTACAGTTGGTTCAGATTTAGTACCCAATAAAGCAATAGTTGTACATGTAGATGCAGAAACTCAGTCTGCACTTCCCAAGTCCATCATCAGACCTTGGGAACAGCTTGTCCACAACAAGCATAGAACTGGTCTTGGATATGACAAGGACTTATCCTTTCATATTCCAGACTACTCAAATCCCATTCAGTTTCAGAGTGCTGGATTCATTCATGACAGTTCACCTGCTCCTCATGACAGTTCAGCTCCAGTTGTTCCAGATTCTACTCCTCTTTCACAGCAATAACAACAACCACCACAAAAGATTGTGAAATGCCAACACTGTGATCGAGTCGGCCATTTGAAAGATCATTGTTTTGATCTTCATCCATGTAAGCACTGTCATAAAACCACCCATTCTTCACATAGATGCTTCATAAATAAATGTCCCGCAAGAACAAAGATTCATCTCGCATGTATTGCTTCATGGCAATGGGAATCAACAGCCAAGAAGATATTCCAATCACATGTCAGAAGTTGTTCTAGAGTATTGAACAGTCTTGCAGTTGAGTTTTCTCCATCATTTCACCCGGTATCTGATAGGGGGGGAAATGATGGCCATCTACAAGCTTCAAAGTCACATCAAGCAAGCCTGAGCCATAACCTGTCACACTAGATTCAGAGTTGTATCCAGAGACAAAGATGCCCCTAAGCATGCCTTCAGTTGGTAATCTGGGACACTTCCTCTAGCAAAAGACTTTAGCTTCTTGCCAATTTCGGAAGAATTCTAGGAAAAAAATTGAGAACACTTCCTCTAGCAGAAGACTCCAGCGTCTTGCCAGTTTTGGAAGAGTTCCAGGAATTGCATTAAGCATTCCAGAGTTGTTGGTCATCCTTAAACCATCACAGGATGAGACTTCCCTTTTCAGGTTGAAGTTCTCCCTTTTATGCGGGGTGAGACCTCCCTTTATTGGTTGAAGGTTTCCCTCTTCAAAACAATAGGAGCACTTCCTCTAGCCGAAGACTTCAACTTCTTGCCAGTTTTGGAAGAGTTCCAGGAACTGCCCTAAGCGTTCCAGTGTTGGTGGTCATCCTTACACCATCGCCTTTTATACTAACATTTCAGAGAGCACATTCAGCCTAGTGCTGCCATGCATTTTTGCACGTTTTGTATTTCAGCTCTCTTCTTGGACTCATACATAACCCTTCGGATTAAGGGGGGGAATGTTGGACACCTAATCCTCAATGGGTTAGTGTGGAAGCCGAATAGACAAAAGGAGTCCAGGAGACCTTGGGATGTGAAACCCAACGGTCACAATATGTACTATAAATGTATATCTCTTGTTAATAAAAAATGGATTCTCATGTTTTATCCTTCAGATTCTGTTGCTGCCCATGTGTGTTTAATAGATATCAAGTTGTTTATCTAGTTTGAGCATACATTATGAAACTAGGACTAATAGACTCTTATGAAATCATTTTGAATCCTATTGGGATTTTGATATTTCCTAAACATTAGATGTTTATAATGATCATCCTATTTAAGAATAATTTTATTTTTATGTAAATCATATATTAGATTATAAAAACACATTGATATATATTCATTTTGATCCCATGTATACATTTTAAAAGAAACACACCATTTTCATTTTATATTTTTAAGGGTCTAGCCTAGATTCCCCATGTAATATAGGATAGAGTCTTTGTTTTTATATAAAAATGTTTTGGATATTTAACCCTTGGCCTTATGTTATATACTTACAACATATAGAGACAACTATGTTAGTCACTTATGGTTCAAATGTCGCATAGGGGGAACATGTTAGGAATTACCTTTGTTAGGCCAATCGGTTGGATGATATGTGTTTTACAAATGTTTAAATTGTGATATGTTTGGATTTCATGTGCATATCCCCTTCCTTGCAAATTTTATTTTGCCGTTCATCTTAGAGCTTCCATGGAGAATTATGAAAATTTTACTTCACCCAAGAAGGTGAATGATTAGGTATTTAACGGTGGGGAATTACCTCCAAGGTTTCAAAGGCTCATCTCTTTGGAGATTAGTCATGATTTTAATTAGAAATTTATAGGATCATCCATTCTCCTAGCTTCTTAACTCACAATGGTAGTAGGTAAACCATTTCTTCACACTAGGGTAGGTATTTTTCCATAATTTACTTTGTAAATCTTTAATGATTATTTTACGTTATATTTTCTTGTCACTAAATTTTCTTGTTACATTATGTTTTCTTGTCACAAAAGGGTTTCCAATCCTTAAGATCACCAATTATTAACAGGCGGTTTCTTCCTTCGTCGGTCGTAGGGCTTGTGACCTGTTGATGCCCCGAAAATCATTGCATCAACATCGGGGGATAAACACCCAGTCTGGACCTTAATATAGCTCCTTTTCCGTTTGGGATGGTGGCTCCAATTGGATATAATGGGACCAGTTTCCCAGTAATGAATAAAGGGGTGGATGAATGATTGGTTTTCTAATAGGTGATAATGAATGGAGGACTTAATCTATAAGAAAAAACGTAAATGACTAATTTATCCTGGGAAGCTTCTATTCTTAAGTGCAACATCTGGTAATCTATGTTCGTCAATAGGCATATAGATGACACTATTCAATAAACAAAGACATTTATTTAAATAATAATTGCTTCGTTCAAATAGTTGAACGAAGTAATTGATAAAACATTGTTACACTTCTCTTTTTATATTACTGATACATGTATGATTAGAAGAATAGCAAACTGTAAACATCAGTAGTGGAAAGTATAAAGGACTGTTGTTAAAAACACATGCATATATTCAATAATAGCAAGAATGATCAAACAACAATTCACATAAAAAGAATAAATTCAGACATAGATAATAGTACCATATGAGTTGCAAATCATTCCCAACGTCAATCACAATCTGAATTCCTTCTTCTGACTCAGAAATACTTTTAAATAAAGGCAGTAGTGCACATCCACATAAAAGCTTCGTTATCAAAATTTGGAATAATTGGTCCAGTTTTCATAAAAGAATATGCCTGAAGTACAGTAGTGCAACTTCAGGTTTAAGTCATATACAAAAACTTGCGACCCTTTATAAATACTTGAAAGGGTCTATAAATACTAAATTAAAATAACAAACTACAAAATTAAAATTCTATTAAATTGGTATTTTGATCTTGAATATCTTCCTCCCACAGAAATCTGATAATCGACAGCCTGATTCATCACTCTGGCTGTTTGCCTTTTGTCCTGAGTTGGCATATCGCCATCATCGGTTCCACTTCTTGAGGGTGGTTGAGACGAGAATTGATTTGATCAGCATAGGTGGCATCGTGTATATTGGGAATGATACACCCGATTGCATCCGTTAGGCATTTGAGGGTGGCTCTCTGGCTGTAAGGTTTTACTAGGAACAACCAATAGGTGTCCCAGGTTAAACTTTTAATTCCTGTGATTAATCTCCCATTCTTTTCTAGCCCTTGGTAACATGATTGCTTCAATGCCTTGGCTGCTAATAATTTACCTGGTGTACATTGAAAGATCATGTTAGATAAATAGAGAGTATTGTTAATCAAGTCAATCAAATTGTTCATAGATAATTTTCATCTAGAAACCGCTCTCTCTGCTTTCATTAATTGGGATTGCCACTCCATGAATAGAATTTCTTTATGGGATTCTAAGATTTTAGGCAAGTTTGCTACCTGTCCCTCATTAGTGTCTTGCCAAGTAAGAAAATCTGTTAACGTCTCATCGGCTTGCTCTAAGTCCTGCCTGGCATCAATTGATTTATCTATTATGGATGTTGTTATGTCGCACAGAGGTTCAACTTGGGCAATTTTATGACACAACAATCTTATTTGTGTTATTAGTGCCTTATTAATCTGTATTGCCTCTGCTCTGAAATCGGCAGGCTGGGGAAGGCTCTTGAACTTTTCTACTTGAGCTGATAATTGAGCAATTTGCTCATATTTTGATTTTACCATCTGTTCATTCATTGCCTTCAACTTTGCTAACGCCTCTGATAATTCTTTCTGCCTCTGAATCGCTCCCGAATCTGTCCTCTATTTCTCTACATGCAACTGTTTGTTTAGTTGGTTATTTAACTGTTGCTGCGTGGACAATTGTTGTTGTCGGGTTCTGCTTTTTGCTGTGCCTTCGATAGCTGTGTTTGTAGTGAAGCGATCACCTCATACTTTTCTTTCAACAAATTGCTCACCTCCGATGCCTTATCCATGGTGGCTGCCGAATAGGCACCAGCATATTGGGATAACTTTGTCAGGTCATTGGAGGGGTCGAATTCTTCCTTCCACACTACATTGGATGTTACTATTTGTTCAGGGAATAGGGAAGGTTGATCAATCCTTCTCCTTTTCCACTGTCGCTTTATTTCAGCCCTGTGTTTTGGGCTATAGAAGACATCCAATGGAGGAATATCCTCCACCTGCAAAATGATTTGATCCGAAGGATCCTTGGGAATTATTTTTAATTTTGTAGTCGGGGGTAGACCGCTGGTTCCTTCGCTTGGAACCTCTTTTGATGATGTATCTTGTGTATCGGCTGCTTTGGAGGTATCGGCATCCCTTGAGCTCTCAAGATTGCTTATAATTGAATTAAATTGCTGCCGTTCCTGGAGCAATTTTGGGTCAATCTGAGTGTCGACGTTCACCTCCTTGCTGCTCTGCTCCTGCCTGCCTTTTCTGCTCGTCCTCACGTATTCTCTCATGTTCTTTCTTTTGTACTTCCTCTCTGTCTTTCCTCTGTCTTTCCTCTTGTTCTTTCCTCTTTGCTTCTTCCTGTTCTAACCTCCGAAGTTCCTCCTACTCTCTTCTTTGTACTTGCTCAAAAATTTCTGCTGTAGCAGGAGGTTCGTTGGTAGGCTGTTGTTCAGGCTCGCTTGATTGTGTCATCGGGGCAGTGGCTAACAAATCTAGAGGCAAATTTTGCAACCTCTTCTCTCTAAGTTTGTTAAATTCGACTAACCCATCGTCATGGTATCTCATTTTGGCTATCGCTTGCACCTGAATATTGACTCGGCCGAGGAGAACAGGTCATCAAACTCTTCCTTATGTTCAAATTTAGTGAGTTTGTCCTGGTCTAGAACATTATAGACGACTTTTTTTTTTTCAGATCAAAGCGTCTGTTAGGCAGAGTAGCGAGATTTAGTAAATTAATCTTGTCTGCCTCTTTCTCTGCATGTTTATAATCATGCAGAGTATAGATGCCACACCTTAGAGGAAAAGGAGGCCAGACTTGCTTCTTCGAATTTCTGAGATTCTTTGTAGCCGATGTGGATGTAAGCTGATATGCTATCTCTCGAGCTAATAGTTTGTCTAGTATATACAAGGGGAGGATATGAGGCCTGGCCTGACTGCCGAAAACTCTTACATAAGTGAATTTTTCTTCTCTGAACCATGTTCCTAAGGCTGTCAAGTCAATCCCTGCTAGAGAGGAAATCTTAGGAGCAGGTTTATCAAAAATTGCATAGTAATTAGGTAGCATGAATCCATTGCAGACTTGATATAGGTGGTGTTTATAATGGGCTTTCCACAACTTTTGGTGATAGATATGAATGGGCATGGGGTCCTGTGGAGTCCATCTCCACCCTAGCACAGGAAACTCAGAATTAAAACAGAGGGTGTCTAAAATGTAGGCACTAAAGTAAAATGGAGGGATGAATCTATCAGTAACATGGGATTAGTTTCTGAAGTCAAGAATAGCTGTTGCTAACTTATCTAATAATATATTCCCCCAATCCATGATTTCACTATTACATGCTGCTTCCATCAATGGTACCATCTCTATGGAAAATTTGGAGGAGTCATGCAACCCCCACATTCGACACATCATAGCTCCAGCATAACAATAAGGAGAACATAAAGAATTGACAGAGTACTTACCCGAAGATTCATGTTTGTGTTTCGCCGGGTTCTGTCTCCATTCCCGTATAGGCTCTGACTCAGTTTCATTTTCGTCTCTAAACTTCTCCAGGAATGCTTTATTATACTTCTTCTCTGGTTCGGGCAAATGGTACATTTGTCTCAAATCATTGGGCTGAAACGAACCGAATACTATCCCATCAAATGTGCAGAATGTTCTATTCGTAATTGGAATTTCTTCAACGGCCCATCTCACCACATCTGTATATGGAAGAATTTGCTCTCGAGCTGCTATCCTGTGCAGGTAGGAATCAACCAAATCTTTTAAAGTATTATTAGATTTCTGGCTTGAGCCTGCTGTAGTTTGTAATGATGTTTGCCGAGGTTCCTCGGCTTAAACCAGGTTGTAAATGCTCTGCCAAGTAGTATTACTGAGACCGTGACATGTGGTATCGGAGATTAATCCTTTTTTGCTTGGTCCCAGATCGACATCATGTTGTCCTGTTACCACAGAAGCTGAAGCTGTTCCAAATTTCTTAGATTTCTTCCCCATTTGGTCTGAATTTGCTACTGCGGAGAAGCTCTACACAAGAGATACAATGAACGTAATGCGGAGAATAGATGGCGAAAACCAAGTATGGAAGAATTATGCCAATCAATGAATAATGGAAGATTATCATAAGGCTCTCGCGGATACAATATCTGAAGGGATTTAGGCATAACTGCTCCATTAATTGGGCGTTCAAACATGTAAATCATTTAAATGCTCATCATATCCTTTATTTGCTGAATAATCTATTTAAGCGTGGATTTGATTTTTTGGTGGTTGGGGGCAAGTGAATCACTATCGGGAAGAGAGGCTTTTAATAATAATTAATACAATATGCTGAAGCCATATCAATCCTTTTTGAAAGTTGCGCTTGGCTTTATCGCAATCGGCGATCGGAGGAAACCTTGAGCAGTTTTATTTAAGTTATTGTGGAATCCCCGATCGCCGATAGCAATATCGCTTAACTAGCATCGGGAGCTTTAAGGAGAAGACATTTCGTTGTATTCGTATCGCATTCCCCGATTGCCGATAATGATATTGCATCGGAGCAAGGAGAGGGGCATTTTGTTATGATTGTTTATTTTCTCGATAGCCGATGGTTATTCGCGCTTTGTCGCATCGGGGAGAACTAATGGGTCTTTGTTATGCATCCTTTGTTATTGTGATATGCGATCTTGCGATCGCTTTATCACAATAATAAAGAATTATTCATTTTTATTATAAGACCGATTATTTATTAACTCAAAGGGTTTAATAATGTTTTGTTTGTTTCCGGACCTTTAGAGGAATGAAAAGTTAATACCAATTTAATCTAAAAGGGACCCATTTCATATTATAGTTTTCTAAAGTAAAATTTTATGAAATGGGGGGTTGTTGCATAGCACAACAATTGGCGATTTGCTGGGAGAAACAGTTATCTATGAGAAATATTGGAATATTTGAACTTTATTTATATAGACATCTTATCAAAAAGGCAAATTCTAATATAACTAAGTATACATACATTCTGAATATAATAAAAGCTGTTTTTTGCTAATTTCTTCTCTTGTTAAAATTAAATACATACAATTTTTAAATTGGCCTCTATTAGTTGATAATGATAAAACAAAACACCTTTCCAACTTAGCCTTTTTTATTGACTCCTTTGTCATAGGTAGAGCTTCTGCTGCTAGCAAACGTTCATAGTTTCGACAGGGATACCTTTTAACCATTTGATTGTGCATGATCCCTCCCATCTTAGAGTATGATTAAAAAATGAATTCAAAATATGCCTTCATATTTTGTATTTATTTTCTTTTCCATTATTTTGTAAGATAAAAAGCCATTGTCCTGGTTTGGTAGCCAGCTGATTGACAATGCCATTCACTGGTTGTAATCTAATCGAACAAGATGGCTCGTGATGAGACCCTTTGTCTTATGCTTATAAGCCATTACCCTGTTTTGGTATGCAGTGTTGGTAATGTCGGTTAGACTATTTCCCAATGATCATGGTAAGCAGGTTTGTGATAAGACCCCTTATCTTTATATCAGATATTTTAGAATTACACTCTGAGTAATCATAAACTTGGATGAATGGGATGGACAATTTTCTCCTTAAGAGAGGATGGATGACAAGGTAAGAGTTAAAGATGCTAAGATTGAATCAGTTTCTGTTTTGATATTGATAACCCTTTTTTGGCCAGTTTGAAAACATTAAAATGATTTACAGTAGTTCTAAATCTTGAGAAGATTTCACAAAAAACAAAATGGGGTTTTCAGAATGTGAATATACATAATTTCCTAGAAATTGTCCCTTTTGTTTAAGGCTTCTATTTTCAAAAGTAAATATTAAAAGTACTTCTTTCGAGCAACTTTTCAATATAGCAAAGGCCAATAGAAGCTATTTGACAACTTTATTTCCTAATGGTCCTAAAAACTAAAAAAAATTCTACTGAAAATAAAAGAGAAGGGGTTAGCTCCTCAATTTAAGAATTTCTTTAAGATGAGGCCATTAACAGGAAGAGAGTCCCTCTTTCCTGATAGATCTTGTAATATGAATGTCGAATGGCCTATCTTCTTGCTGATCTGAAATGGTCCAAGCCACATCTTTTGGAACTTGGTGTTTTTACCTTTATCCTCATGGGCTTTATCCCATTTCAGAACTAGATCACCAACTTGCAACTGTTTAGAACTAGACGAAGCTGAATCAAATGATGACTTGATTATCTGCTGATGTTTAGAATGAGTAATTTTTTCCTTTTCTCTTTCCTCTTCTAATTTTAAAATTTGATCATATCTGAGTTGGATAGAAGAAGAGGGGCTTTCTTCAATAAACTGAACTAGGGCTAGAGAAGGAAGCACTAAATTGGTCGGTAGTACTGCTTCTTTCCCATATACAAGATTGAATGGAGAAGTACCTATAGAGGCCTTTTGCGTTATTCTATCAGCCCATAGTGCGAATATTAAAGATATGTGCCAGTTTTTATGATTTTTTTTAGTAGTTCGCTTAATGATTTTGAGTATGTTTTTATTGGTGGACTTTACTAGACCATTACCCTGGGGATAGTAATTTGTAGAATATTTCAATTTAAATAATCTTTTAATAGCGAACACAAACATGGAATTTCCAGAGAAATAAGATGCATTATCAAAAACAAGAGCATTTGGGACACCAAACCTGGAAATGATGAATTGATCTATAAATTCTATAATTCCTTCAGAGCTTGTTGTCTTTAACGGAATTGCTTCAACCCACTTGGTAAAGTAATCAGTAGCAGTAAGGATATACTTATGTTGTTTGGAGGACTGTGGAGTTATTTCCCCAATGATATCTAATCCCCATTATTCAAAAGGTTGATTAATATTGACTGGCTGCAAAGGGAAAGTTGGTTTTCTTTGTCTTTCACTGGAGATTTGACAACTTCGGCATTTCCTTACATATTCGTGAGTATCTCTGAATAAGGTGGGCCAATAATATCCAGCATGAATGATTTTATGAGCTGTTGTGTCAGCTCCAAAATGTCCTCTGGCTGGTCCATCGTGTAGCTCCTGCAAAACCTTTTGTGCTTCAGGTTTTTCCATGCATCTTAGTAAAACTGAATCACAATTTTTCCTAAAAAATACATCATCAATGATTATGAAGTTTTTTGCCTTTAATCTAGTGGTCGGTTTGCTATAAGAAAGATTAGGAGGTTCATATCCATTTTTCAAATAAAAGATTAAAATTGCATATTGAGATTCAGAATTGGTAATACTTATCTGGTTGATTTCTTTAATATGTTTTGTATCACCTAATTCCAAAATGTTGGATGCTCCTGCTAATAACCTGCAAAAACCTTGGCCTTTAACAATCTTTGCTGGCTTGATTTCCAAGTCATACTCTTGAAGTGTTGTAACCCAATTTGCCCTTTTCTCACCTAATTCCCTTTGGATCAACAATTACCTTACTATAGAAAAGGAACTATAACTTTTGTATGGGCTTCTAAAAGGAAGGGTATATAGTGTTTGATAGTTTTATACACAGCAAAGGCTTGTTTTTCAGCTTCAGAGTAATTTAGTTCTGCACCTTGAAAATTTGAACTAAAAAATGAAATCAGTGCTTCCAGTTGTGATCATTAATTTGAGTGAGTACCGCTGCCTAAGATGAATCGGACGCGATAGTGTACAATATGAAATGATTAGAAAAATTAGGAGTGTTTAAAGCGGGGGCATTTATTATTGATTGTTTGATTAAATAAAATGCTTCCTTTTCCGTAGATCCCCATCTAAACACTGAATTTTTCTTAATCATGGTTTGTAATGGTAAAATGATGTGAGAAAAATCGGGAACAAATATTTTGACAAAGTTGATCTGACCTAAAAATGACTGCATGGATTTTTTGTTATGAGGAAATGGGATTTCAGAAATTTCTTTAATCCTGTCGGGATCAATATAAATACCATATTTGGAAACGATAAAGCCCAAGAGCTTTCCTTGATTTAGAGCAAAGAAGGATTTTTTGGGATTGAGTGAAATACCATACCTTCGACAACGTTCAAAGATTTGATTCAAATCATGTAAATGGTTGGATCTCTTTTTAGAAAATACAGTAATGTCATCTAGATAGACGACTACCGTTTTGTTGATCAATCCTTTGAAAGTTATATCCATTTCTCTTTGGAATGTAGCTCCTGTGTTAATAAGTCCAAAAGGCATTTTCTGTTAAGCGTAAGTACCCCATTTTGTTCTAAAAGTAGTCTTGAGTCTGTCATCAGGGTGGACCAAAATTTTGTTGTATCCTAAAAAACCATCTAAAAAGGACATTAGCTCAGAACCTGCTACTGAATGGAGTATCTGTTCCATGGTAGGTAATGGGAAATTATCTTTTTGGCTCGCCTTGTTCAGATTTTTGAAATCTATACAAATCCTGATGTCTCCATTTTTCTTCCTAATAGGCACCATATTGGAGACCCAGTTTGAGTGCCAAACAGGAAAAATAATCTTAGCTTTCAAGAGTTTATTGAGTTCTGATTTTATTTGACTCTCTAAGTTGGGATGTATTTTCCTCAGTTTTTGTTGAACTGGTTTTTGTTCAGAGAGCATTGGAATGGTATGCTGGATGATTGATGTATCATATGTTTTTAAGTCATCATACTTCCAAGCGAATACATGTTTATTTTTCCTTAATAATCTAATAAATTCTATCCTTTCTTCCACAGAAAGTGTTACACAGTAAAATGTCACTGCCATCATGTCAGTCTCCCTACTGTGTTGTGAAACCACATTCACCTATGCTCATGCTCCTCAAAATGGTTAAAAAACCCTCTTTGCCTAAGTTAAATGTATCATCGCGTCTGTTTATTGAATAACCGCGCTGACAGGCGGAGGCCAGTGTTACTGCTGCGCTGCCAGCGCGGAAGCACACGTGTTTTCCGCGCTGGTCCAATTTTACAGACAGCGCACCCTCCATTTGTCCTGTTGAGCGCTGACCAAACCTCCTCTATAGTTGATCTGCGATGTCAGCGCGCCAGCTCAGTGTCTCACCCGCGATGATCCTGTTTGGGCGAATTTGTTCTAACAACCAACCTTCCAGATCCCTCCAGACTTGGTTGTTAGCATTGTTGAGGTTGCCATCCTTTCTCTGCCATGTCTGTTCGACTGACCATCCACTTATCTTGGGGGAAAGCTCATCCTTTACCTATTCATGGAGACTCCTTCTCCTTTATAAGCCTCCTCCATTTCCCATGAGCAGCTAGTTTGGGACATATAGACTTTGATTGAGGAATTCTTAATGCATTAGTGCTGCTCTTTGTAGGCATTTGGTGTGTTGTGTGAGGATTGTTTTGAGCTTGAGGAAGGTCATGAGCTTGTTGCCTTGTATGTGAGAGAGAGACCTCTTTGACTTGGGAGATTTGCTTCAAAGGTGAATGCTTTGAAGACATGCTGGCTGGACCCTCTAGAGAAGGACTCAGCGTCAGAACTTCGGTTGTACCTTACTCTACTTTCTGATTAATAAAGATATATGACTACTCTTATGGTTCCATTTCCATTTGTCCAATGAATGATTGATGTAAATTGTATCCTTCCTGACTGATACATAGTTGTTGTTAGTATATTTTACGCCCTTGTTTGCTCTCTCTTTGCTTGTGCAGGTGTTCATCCGCGAGGATAGCGGAGAATTGTGATCGGCTGGAGTGAAGGAGCGAGAGGATCATCTCTTCGACAAACATAGTGTTGGAATCCAAGTAGGTTTCTCTTACCCACTTGTTAATTACAACTAGGGACCTGCAGTGTAGCATTGTTTGATTATTGCTAGACCCCCTTTGGGCTAGTAGGGATCGCCTCTATTCGTAGAGGGGATTTACCTCTCCAACAATTTGGCGACTCTGCTGGGATTGCCTCTATCCGTACAAGTTCAAACATGTGAATATATGTGTCGAAGTCGAACATGCTTGAACAGAAAGCCCTAGTCCTAAATTGATATTTTGAGGGTTTTGCTCAGTACCGAGATTTATCAATTCAAATCTTAAGGTAGAACTTTGGAGTTTTAAATTGGTTACCAGTTTAAATTTGTCTTTAATGTCGTAGAGATCTTCGAGTTTAACCACAGGTTTTGGTATTGAGTTTTCCTCATGCTTTTCTTTCATTTGAAGATCATGATCGCTTTCATCAATGATCTGATCATTGTAGGACTTGTCGGAAGTTAAGAAATGTAATATGTCTTCATCGTGATTGAACACTCGCCAATTGGTGACATTGTCAGGAATTGATGGCCTAAAAGTCAAATCTACTGAAAATCTATCTGGGCTATAGTCTTCGGAGGGTAGGAGTTTAGAAGCAACATTGGCCAACAAGTCAGCTGCTGCATTCTGGGATCTGGGAATAGGTGAAATATTGAATGCTAAAAAATGAGATATAAGTTCCTGGACTAAGGACTGATAGTGCTTGAGGTGATTAGAGAGACAATGGATTGTATTTTGAACTTGTTTTATGACAATCTTTGAATCGCCAAACACTTTCAGATATTGAACTTTCAGGCCAATAGCTTTATATAGTCCTTGTACCAAGGCCTCATACTCAGCTGTATTATTTGTGCATTCAAATTCTAACCTACAAGAAAGCATTGTTTTTTCTCCCTCAGGGCTGAATAAAATACACCCTGCTCCTGATCCTTCACTGGATTTGGAACCGTCAAAATATAAAGACCAAAATAAAGAATTATTAACAGTTTTATTTACAATATTCTTTGTAACATTAACACATCTTGATCTGTTGGTTTGTGAGAAATTTTCGATTTGGGATGTGAAATTGTTTACTGAGAAAGGAGATGGTTGGGAAATATAAATGCCAAAGAATGATTCAAAAGAATAATTTCCCAAAATATTATTGTTAAATGCAATTGGTTGATTCTCCAGTTCGAATTCTGTAACAGTATGGGTCATGTGTTTCTCCCGATTGATTTTTATTTGATTTGGATTTCCCTTGTAGGGTAGCCACATATGAGACCAATCGGTAGAAATATACCCATGGAGCTTCTCAGACCAATCCCTGCTCAATATTAAGCCATAAAATTTAGGTATCTAAGCAATTAAGATATCAATTCTTTGAACTACTCGTGGATCAGCCGATAACCTGATAGTAATAGAATTTATTTCCCCTAAGACCTGAACTTTGGTTCTATCTAACTACACAATGTGAATTGAAGACTTTTGGGGTTCTATGTTTAGTTTAGAACAAACTGAAGCCGACATTATATTAGATGATGCCCCTGAGACAATAAAACAGTTGTGTAGATTTCGATTGTAGATTTCGTAGGTTAAGAGGAAAGGGGGGGTATGGGAATTTGATCTATCTCCAATTAGAATCGTATCAGTAGCCTCAATGCTACCACAAGGTGGTTGTCCTGAATCATTTGCAGCCTTAGCACTAGGAAGAGGCGAAGAAGGAACTGCATTTAGTTCTTTAAGAAGCAATTTCTGCTGATGTTTTAATTTGCTAAGTTCAAACATGGTGATGTTTGCCTTAGTCTTCTTCATGTCATCAACAATATTGTAATCCATTGAATCCGATACTACCAACGTCTTTGATGTCGAAGGTATATTTGAGGGCGATGGTTGGCCTTGAGGCACTGTTGCAGCCGGCTTCATTGTGGGTACCTTTTCCTTTTTAGTATTTGTACCTGCACTCCTTTTCTTTGAACTTGCCTGGATAGGTTCACGGGCACTTTTGCTCCTAGTAGTCACAGGAAAAGCTTCTTGTTTAGTTTCGATGTCGGAGTTAGGCAATATGAAGTCCCACATTCCATGGCATTCAACAACTTCCTCTTCTTCGAATTCATCGGATGGTGCAATTGTTTCATCTTCTTCTTCTTCCTCAGGGTCTGAATCTGCATTGGATATAACATTTGGTGGTTTTGGCTCAGGTTTCTTAAAATTCCTATATGGTTTCTTTGTTGAAGTTTCTGCTACTTTCTTTTTAATTTCAATCATTTCATTTGACATTGTTTTGAAGACCTTTTGAAGACCCTCCATATCGTATGGATCTTTGGTGATTTTCTTCTTTGAATCATCCTTGAAAGACACTCTTTTGGATTTCCTATCTTCGAGAGCAGCTTTCTTTTCCAAAGCGATTATATGTTTTTCCACAGCGATGGCTTCTTTCATGTTTTCGGCCAAAGTTGGTTTCCCAGTTGTATCTACAAAAATGGCTATATTTCAAGGTAAGGCTCTGATGTACCACTCGCTTCTAATTTTTTCACTTGGCTTGGAATCAGTGGGGATTTTATTCAAGAGCTTATTGAATCGGGAGTTAAACTCCTTAATTGGTTCTCTAGACCCAATCCTTAGATTTGAAAGGTCATTAATGAGTGTGGCCAAGGATCTATCATCGCCATATTTGGTAAGAAACTGCTCCTGAAAGATATTCCAACTAGTAATGGATCCCAAGGGCAAGGAAAAATACCAAGACCGAGCTGATCCTTGTAATGTGTAGGGGAAAAGCCTAACTACAACATCTTCTTCTGTTACTCCTTTCAGATTAACTGACAACATGAAATTATTTATGTGTTCCTCAGCTAATGTTCCAGCATCTGGATTAAACTTTGGTAACCACTTCTCAGGATAATCAGGTAATGGATGTAATGGTGCAGGCGTAGTGACTGCACCAAGACTGTTCCATGGATTCTGAGCCATCTTGGGAGTACCAAGGATTTCTTGTGGTGTTTCAGGTGCTTGGGGAGGAGGTGGTAATGAAGACTAAAAAGGTTGTGATGTTGAAGGTGGCGACCCCTGGTGCACAATAATATGTAATGGGGAAGTGGATGTTTGACTTCGCACTGGAGATGACGAGATGGAAGATGATGGAGAAAAGGTCTCACTACCAGAACCTTCAGTGTTCTTTTTAGCCCTTTTCCTTTGGGGTAAAGGAAACTCAGTTGGTTCAATGCCGAGTTTTTCGCTTTGAAGTCTGGTGAGAGGATGAGGTAGGCAAAATTGTGAAGTCTCACTGCCTTGAGATACTTCAGATCTCTGAGGTGATATAGAGAAGCCTTGAAGTTTCTGGATGATAGACTGAACTTTAGGTGACTCCGGACTTAAACGTTCTGAAGTATGGTGGGTTTGAGCAGTGGTAGTTGATCCCTCTTCTTCTCGTTTGACACTGGTGTTTCAGAATGCAAACGGGAGGTCCGAGGTGAGGTGGAGGGTGATTTTCTCTGAGAATGGTCTGTAGGTTTTGATTTACTCGCCATTCATAGCTGATGGCCCTCCTTCTAGCACCAAAAATGTTGATGCCCTGAAAATTGTTGCATCAACATCGGGGGATAACCACCCGGTCCAGACCTTAATACAGCTCCTTTTCCGTTTGGGATGGTGGCTTCGACTGGATATAATGGGACCAGTTTCCCAGTAATGAATAAAAGGGATGGATGAATGATTGGTTTTCTAATAGGTGATAATGAATGGAGGACTTAATTTATAAGTGAAAACGTAAATGACTAATTTATCCTGAGAAGATTCTATTCTTAAGTGCAACATTTGGTAATCTGTGTTCGTCAATAGGCATATAGATCACACTATTCAATAAACAAAGACATTTATTTAAATAATAATTGCTTCGTTCAAATAGTTGAATGAAGTAATTGATAAAACATTGTTACACTTCTCTTTTTATATTACTGATACATGTATGATGAGAAGAATAACAAACTGTAAACATCCATTAGTGGAAAGTATAAAGACTGTTTTAAAACACATGCATATATTCAACAATAACAAGAATGATCAAACAACAATTCACATAAAAAGAATAAATTCAAACATAGATAATAGTACCATATGAGCTGCAAATCATTCCCAACGTCAATAGAAATTTGAATTCCTTCTTCCGACTCAGAAATACTTTTAAATAAAGGCAGTAGTGCACATCTACATAAAAGCTTCATTATCAAAATTTGGAATAATTGGTCCAGTTTTCATAAAAGAATATGCCTGAAGTACAGTAGTGCAACTTCAGGTTTAAGTCATATACAAAAACTTACGACCCTTTCTAAATACATGAAAGGGTCTATAAATACTAAATTAAACTAACAAACTACAAAATTAAAATGCTATTAAATTGGTATTTTGATCTTGAATATCTTCCTCCCACAACAATCTGATAATCGGAAGCATGATTCATCACTCTGGCTATTTGCCTTTTGTCCTGAGTTGGCATATCGCCAGCATCGGTTCCACTTCTTGAGGGCGGCTGAGACGAGAATTGATTTGAGCAGCATAGGTGGCATTGTGTATATCGGGAATGATACACCCGATTGCATCCATTAGGCATTTGAGGGCGACTCTCTGGATGTAAGGTTTTATTAGGAACAACCAACAGGTGTCCCAGGTTAAACTTTTAATTCCTGTGATTAATCTCCCATTCTTTTCTAGCTCTTGGTAACATGATTGCTTCAATTTCTTGGCTGATAATAATTTACCTGGTGTACATTGAGAGATCATGTTAGATAAATAGAGAGTATTGTTAATCAAGTCAATCAAATTGTTCGTAGATAATTTGCATCTAGAAAGTGCTCTCTCTGCTTTCACTAATTGGGACTGTCACTCCATGAATAGAATTTCTTTATGGGATTCTAAGATTTTAGGCAAGTTTGCTGTCTGTCCCTCATTAGTGTCCTGCCAAGTAAGAAAATCCGTTAACGTCTCATCGGCTTGCTCTAAGTCCTGCCTGGCATCAACTGATTTATCTATTATGGATGTTTTTATGTCGCACAGAGGTTCAACTTGGGAAATTTTATGACACAACAATCTTATTTGTGTTATTAGTGCCTTATTAATCTGTATTGCCTCTGCTCTGAAATCGGCAGGCTGGGGAAGGCTCTTGAACTTTTCTACTTGAGCTGATAATTGAGCAATTTGCTCATCTTTTGATTTTACCATCTGTTCATTCATTTCCTTCAACTTTGTTAATGCCTCTGATAATTCTTTCTCCCTCTGAATCGCTCCCGAATTTGTCCTTTGTTTCTCTTCATGCAACTGTTTGTTCAGTTGGTTATTTAACTGTTGCTGCGTGGACAATTGTTGTTGTAGTTGTTTTGCTTTTTGTTGTGCCTCCAATAATTGTGTTTGTAGTGAAGTGATTGCCTGATCATTTTCTTTCAACAAATTGCTCACCTACGATGCCTTATCCATGGTGGCTGCCAAATAGGCACCAGCATATTGGGATAACTTTGTCAGGTCATCGGAGGGGTTGAATTCTTCCTTCCACACTACATTGGCTGTTACTATTTGTTCATTGAATAGGGAAGGTTGATCAATCCTTCTCCTTTTCCGCTGTCTCTTTATTACAACCCTATGTTTTGGGCTATAGAAGACATCCAATGGGGGAATATCCTCCACCTGCAAAATGATTTGATCCGAAGGATCCTTGGGAATTATTTCTATTTCTGTAGTCGGGGGTAGACCGCTGGTTCCTTCGCTTGGAACCTCTTTTGATGCTGTATCCTGTGTATCGGCTGCTTTGGATGTATCAGCCTCCCTTGAGCTCTCAAGATTGATTATAATTGAATTAAATTGCTGCCATTCCTGGAGCAATTTTGGGTCAATCTAAGTGTCGACATTCACCTCCTTGTTGCTTTGCTCCTGCTGCCTTTTCTGCTCCTCCTCACATATTCTCTCCTATTCTTTCTTTTGTGCTTCCTCTCTGTCTTTCCTCTGTGTTTCCTCTTGTTCCTTCCTCTTTGCTTCTTCCTGTTCTAACCTCTGAAGTTCCTCCTGCTCTCTTCTTTGTACTTGCTCGAAAATTTTTGATGTAGCAGGAGGTTCATTGGTAGGCTGTTATTCAGTCTCGGTTGATTGTGTCATCGGGGTAGTAGCTAACAAATCTAGAGGCAGAGTTTGCAACCTCTGCTCTCCAAGTTTGTTAAATTCGACTAACCCGTCGTCATGGTATCTCATTTTGGCTATCGCTTGCACCTGAAATATTGACTCGGCCGAGGAGAATAGGTCATCAAACTCATTAGTTTGGCCTGGTCTAGAACATTATAGATGATTTTTTTCAGATCAAAGTGTCTGTTGGGCAGAGTAGCGAGATTTAGTATATTAATATTTTCTGCCTCTTTCTCTGCATGTTTATAATCTTTCAGAGTATAGACACCACACCTTAGAGGAAAAGGAGGCCAGACTTGCTTCTTCGAATTTCTGAGAGTCTTTGTAGCCGATGTGGATGTAAGTTGACATGCTATCGCTCGAGCTAATAGTTTGTCTGGTATATACAAGGGGAGGATATGAGGCCTAGTTTGACTGCCGAAAAATCTTACATAAGTGATTTTTTCTTCTCCGAACCATGTTCCTAAGGCTGTCAATTCAATCTTTGCTAGAGAGGAAATCTTAGGAGTAGGTTTATCAAAAATTGCATAGTAAATAGGTAGCATGAATCCATTGTAGACTTGATATAGGTGGTGTTTATAATGGGCTTTCCACAACTTTTGGTGATAGATATGAATAGGCATGGGGTCCTGTGGAGTCCATCTCCACCCTAGCACAGGAAACTCAGAATTAAAACAGAGGGTGTCTAAGATGTAGGCACTAAAGTAAAATGGAGGGATGAATCTATCAGTAACATGGGATTTGTTTCTGAAGTCAAGAATAGCTGTTGCTAACTTATCCGATAATATATTCCCCCAATCCATGATTTCACTATTACATGCTGCTTCCATCAATGGTACCATCTCTATGGAAAATTTGGAGGAGTCATGCAATCCCCACATTCGACACATCATAGCTCCAACATAACAATAAGGAGAACATAAAGAATCAACGGAGTACTTACCCGAAGATTCATGTTTGTGTTTCGCCGGGTTTTGTCTCCATTCTCGTATAGGCTCTAAATCAGTTTCATTTTCATCTCTAAACTTCTCCAGGAATTCTTTATTATACTTCTTCTCTGGTTCGGGCAAATGGTACATTTGTCTCAAATCATTGCGCTGAAACGAACCGAATACTATCCCATCAATAGTGCAGAATGTTCTATTCGTAATTGGAATTTCTTCAACGGCCCATCTCAGCACATCTGTATATGGCAGAATTTGCTCTCGAGCCGCTATCCTGTGCAGGTATGAATCAACCAAATCTTTTAAAGTAGCATCATATTTCCGACTTGAGCCTACTGTAGCTTGTACCGATGTTTGTCGAGGTTCCTCGGCTTCAACCAGGTTGTAAATGCTCTGCCAAGTAGTATTACCGAGACCAGGACATATGGTATCGGAGATTAATCCTTTTTTGCTTGGTCCCAGATCGGCAACATGTTGTCCTGTTACCACAGAAGCTGAAGCTGTTCCAAATTTCCTAGATTTCTTCCCCATTTGGTCTGAATTTGCTACTGCGGAGAAGCTCTGCAAAAGAGATACAATGAACGTAATGCGGAGAATAGATGGCGAAAACCAGGTATGGAAGAATTATTCCAATCAATGAATAATGGAAGATTATCATAAGGCTCCCGCAGATACAATCTCTGAAGGGATTTAGGCATAACTGCTCCATTAATTGGTCGTTCAAACCTGTCAATCATTTAAATGCTCATCATATACTTTATTTGCCGAATAATCTATTTAAGCGTGGATTTGATTTTTTGGCAGTTGGGCGCAAGTGAATCACTATCGGGAAGAGAAAGGCTTTTAATAATAATTAATACAATATGCCGAAGCCATATCAATCCTTTTGAAAGTCGCGCTTGGCTTTATCGCAATCGGCGATCGGAGGAAACCTTGAGCAGCTTTATTTAAGTTATCGTGGAATCCTCGATCGCCGATAGCGATATCGGTTAACTCGCATCGAGAGCTTTAAGGAGAAGACATTTCGTTGTATTCGTATCGCATTCCATGATTGCCGATAATGATATCGCATCAGAGCAAGGAGAGGGGCCTTTTGTTATGATTGTTTATTTTCTCGATAGCCGATGGTTATTCGCGCTTTGTCGCATTGGGGAGAACCAATGGGTATTTGTTATGCATCCTTTGTTATTGTGATATGCGATCTTGCGATCGCTTTATCACAATAATAAAGAATTATTCATTTTTATTATAAGACCGATTATTTATTAACTCAAAGGGTTTTATAATGTTTCGTTTGTTTCCAGACCTTTAGAGGTGTTACACTAAAATTTGTCACCATGACTATTTGCAGTTAATATGGCTCCATCAATAGTCATATTATCCTCCTTGTCAAGCCTGATACCTCTGCTCTCCATGTCAAACTTCAAGAAAGAGAGAAAGTTATTAAAAATCATGTTTATCTCTGGGTATGCAAGTTCTCTCTACCTTGCCTGCGTGTACGCATCCCAAGCTCATTGTACCTGCGTACTTGTACGCTCTGTAAGTCAAGGGATGGGTGCGTACTCCTGTAAAGGTCAAAAGGCGCGAGTTTCATCTTAAAAAAGTTATTTGTGGTCACTTCTAGAGCTTTCTAGAAGAGTGTTTGACGTGTATTGAGCGCCTCCAGATGGTTCATGCATCCCTATGATAGAGGAACTTATCCCATCAAGAGAGGAGCTACCCCATCCAAAAGAGGGAGTATCCCATTGATGTTGGACCTGAATAACTTCCTCTAGAACACTATAAATACAGGCATTGGGCCAAAGGAGGGGAGGTTGAAAGCTGAACATTCCAAAGGGTAGATGCTGCTGGAATTAGGACTTCCTTGTAGAGGCTTGTGAGGAGAGATTACCATCCTTTCTTGTTTCATTTGGAAGTGGGTGAGCTTGTCAAAGTAGAGGAAAACTCTTGCTGGACCCTGGGAGGAACTTGCACAACACCAAGGCTCAGGCTGTAATGGTTTCTTTTTTGTTTCCTTAATACAAATAAGTCCATTCTTCTCAATGATTTGTTGTTAATGAATTGTTTCATATACTCCTTGGTCTATATGTTGAATATGTTTTGTTTTATGATATATTCAGGTGTTATGTAATCGTTTGATTGTTAGTGTATGCAGGTTTCGAAGTGAAGGAGGAGCTCATCTGGATCGACGAGGCTAGACTACTACAACAATGTTGGACTACAGGTAGGATCTAAAACACTTGGTTTCTCGTATGATAATGCATGTTTAGAGAAGGATTGCTCTTAATTGTCTTGTTTGTCACTAGAAAGTCTTAGGCTTCTAGGGAGGTTGGTTTTGTCTACAAGATTAACTCTTTCCGCATGACAAATTGGCGACTCCACTGGGGAATCCACTGATGTGATTGATTTTTCCTTTGAGTGACACTTTGATCTGAAAAGAGTCATTTCTTTTTTGGTTTTTGATTGTTTGACTGTGTATTTGGGTGGGCTAGTTTAGAGTTAAGTTAGAGTTTAGTTTTTCTTAATTTTCCAGTAGTACGCACCCTCTGAGTTAGACACAGTGCGTACCTGTACGCACTGTACCTTTGTACACAGAGCGTGCACGCACCTGTGCAAACAGGCTGCCTGCGTACCTTGTCAAAATTGAGAAAATTTCCATTTTGTCTATTTTTGCCTTTAGATTTTGTCTTTCATTAGTCTTTACTGCCCAGATCCACTGTTTATCTGTCAGAGGTCTTCACCTGAACTTGTTTCGTTAGCGTCAAGAGTTTTAGTGAAATTCATAGAAGTTCTCGCCTTAGGGTTTTGATTTTTTCATTGGTCCTGTAGTTACTTTGACTTTAGAAGTTGTGAAACCTTGGATCTCTCTCGTTTTGTCAGTTTTCTTAGGAGTCAGACCTATCGTAAAGTCTACCTGTGTGAGCAACCTTCCTTTGTGTTGTCTCTTTGCGGAATTTCAAAGTAGCTTGTTGATTGAAGTTGTGAATTTCATTCTTAAGAAAAAGAACAAAAGAGTATGATTTTTGTTTTTGACTGGTTTTTGATTCTGCATGAATTGGTCCTTGGTTTGATTGTTACCGAGTAAAACATCCCGGAATCATCTTAGTAGGCTTTTTCCTCTTTAGATTTGCTTTTAGGTAAATTTCCTTTTGATTTGCTTTTGAGTGAGTTTTGTCATATATTTTTATAAATTTTGCAATTGCTTTTGTTAAAATAGTTTTATATGCTTTGTTAAATAGGAAAAATACAAAAACATGTCCTTTGCGAAGTTTTTTTTAAGTAGAATTTGAAGTTTTTGAAAGAGAAAGGAATTTTTGTGCAAGTAATGAGCGGTCATGTGTTGTATGCTTGGAAAAGATAAAGAGATTGTTTCTTTGATTGTCTGTTAAGAAAGTTGCTTTTATCAAAAGTTTGCATTCTTCAACTCTCTTAGCTAGGGAATTCATTGAAAAAGAAAAGTAGTATAAATCATCCTAGGTGCATCTTTTTAGTGGATTTGAGTCGAGTCTACACACCATCAGTTTCATCTCCACTACCTTTTGTCTTAAAGAAAAGCCATAAAATCAACGCTTAAAGTAAAATCAAATTAGAAATTTTCCTTTTACTAGGGTTCTGAAGCACCAATATAGATCAGGCTAGTGTCTTGGAGTAGGAGAGTAATTAACTCTCCAAGACTATAAAAACAAACAAGTAGCTTATCTTGTGATAGGATAAATCCAGCTGTTGCATTTATACTCTGGGAAAGCTCGTCTTAAAGGAGAAGCACGAGCTCGTGTTTGAACCAGTGAGGGGATCAACCCTCCCTCGTTTGGAACGACGCCAGACACGCACGTATTACAAACGGTAAACCTCATATTATTGTTGAGGAGCTAGGGGTCACTTATCGGTAAACCTTGGATTGTTGTCAAGGAGCCGGTAAGGGGATTGAGCTTGATACTCTTCCTTTGTGTGCTGTCGGAGTGTAGACTATTCCCCCAGGTGTATTTGTTGCTGTTGGTGACCTTAGTGACCATTATCTTAGGATTCTACCCAAGGTGACGGTGGAGGGAAGATCCCATTGTACCTAGAGCAAACGTCGGCTAGACTCACTTCGATTTTCTGGGGGGTTCACTTCACTCGAGACGGTTAAAGTGGAGGAACTTGGTCCAGTCTATTCCTTAAGCAGGTTGCCGGGGTAACTGTTCCACCCGCTATTTCTGTACTGAATCCTAGGAGGTTGGATTTCATCACCAACTAGTGTTTTTCGTCCAGAAGCTTACTGTTTGTGTTTGGTTTGACGCCCTGGATTCTTTAGGCGTATGTTTCAAATTTTATTGGTTCTTTAGCGACTTTAGGTGGTTTTCTTGAGATTTTATTTTGTTTTCATGTGTAGTAGTTAAAATTTTTTAGCTGTGGCTGAATCACCAAGACACTCCCATAGACTTCGGGGCGAGTCTCCTGAAGTTGTTACTCTAGCCAATTTGTTGAGGTGATCCCGTAGATTGCGGGGCGAACCTCTTGAAGAGGTCCGAGCTCATTACGAAGGATTGAAAATCCTTGTAACTACTCCTGGTGGCAGTAGAGTAAGTCCACCTAAAGAAGGAGAGTCTTCGTTGGTAGTCCATCCAGATTACCAAAATCTAGAGACAGGTTATAATCCTGAAACTGTTGCGGTTTCCGAGCTTGCTGGTAGTGTTTCATCTGATACAGGCGAAGAACCTCAAATATCCGAACCTGTTACTCCGACTTCTAGTGTTCCTGGTTCACCTAGGGTAGAAAGAGTCATCACCGAAAATCTTCCTTCTGGTTTGATTGCTATTGAAGAGCCTGCTCCAGAAGAAGATCTAGGCGCTTCTTACCTTGAAGAAGATCTACCTGCTCTCGATCTAAGAGAGCGTGAGTCTATATTTTACAGTCCTCCTAGAAGTACTACTTGGTATCTTTCGTTAACCAATTTTTTGGACAACTCAGTTAGTTTTTCTCCACCTTGTTTTCCTTTTCCAACTAGAGGTTTTACTACTCCTGTATATATGTCTAGTCCGTCATCTCCGGAAGCCTATTTATACGGCGGTCCGTCTGTTCCTGCTGGGTATCAATCCATCTCTGGTACTTTTTCAGGAGCATCTCCTCATCCTTTAGAATAGAAGTTATTATCTGGAAGTAGTGGTAATAGTCAGTTGGCAGAAGAAATTATGATGATGTCAGGTCAACCTCAAGGCAGTCAGTTACCGCCTGGGGGGCAGCCTCAAGGTACTCCATATGCGCCTGGGGGGCAACCTCAGGGTACTCAATATCTACCTGGGGGGCAACCTCAGGGTACTCAATTTGCACCTGGGGGGCATCCTCAAGGACAGTATATCCCTACGGGACAATACATTCCTCAAGGTCACTCCCAGGCCCAATATGTGCCCCAGGGTCAACCCCAGTATTCTTACGTACCCCAAGGTCAACCATCATATCAGTATGCACCCCAGAATCAATATTCTTACGTATCTCAAAGTCAACAACCCCAGTATCAGTATGTGCCCCAGGGTTATCAACCCCAAGGCCAGTATCAACCGCAAGGTTATTAACGGCCTTCAGGTCAACCGTATTATCAATCTTACACTCAACCCGGTTATGGACCTCTATATCCTCAAGGTCAATACCCTGGAACGAATTTGGTGTGGGATCCTTCTCAAAATACACAGAAGTTGCAACCGAATGTGCAGTCGTCTTCCCAACCTGGACAGGCCGCTGGTCCATCTCAGCAACCCGTCCAGTCTACGGCTTCGTCTCCTGCATCTTTTGCAGTCTCTCAGGCTGGGCCTAGTACACCTAGTACTCCGCCTCGAACGTCTGGTGCGGCTACTACAACATCTTCTCCATCCACCCCATCTTCTTCTGGAGTATCAGCAGTTCTGGTTTCTACTGTTCCTGCCTCTGTTCCTCAAACCTCTTTACCTCAGTCTAGACCTACGGTCCAGACTTCAGTCCAGATGCCTGTAGGAAGTACGGTTGTTACTTCTCAACCTCAATTTGTTCAACCTCCGTACCAGGGACAGTACCAACCTCAATATGGTCCCGCTGCTCAACAACCAACTTACCAGTATCAACCGTATCCTGGGTATACTTATCAACAACCTCAACAACCCCAGTACGGTCCGGTTAATCCTGGTTTTCCAGGAGGATACAATATCCCTAATGCGATCCTCGTTCCAAATTATCTTGGATATCCTCCTCCTGGGGCTGGTTTAGTGACCCCAAGTTTTAGAGATCCTAATCGGCAATTGCCTTTTATCGCAACTTTGGATTTACCAGACTTGACGCGCCTGACGAATGATCCAATCAATTATCTTCTGTATTGGCCGCCAATGCCGAATAAGTTGCCCAGTGACATACCCAAGTTCGAAGGTAAGTCTGGAGAGGACCCATCAAATGACATGATGACTTACCATCTCTGGTGTGCATCAAATTCAATCTTGGATGATTCGATCCGCTTACGCCTTTTCCAGCGTACACTCATTGGTCTCGCGGCCAAGTGGTACATTGAGTTACCACGGGCCTCTTTTTACAATTTTAGCCAGTTAGCCACATCGTTCTTAACTCATTTTCAGTTGCCAGTCAGATATGATAACGGCATAGAGTTACTAACTTCACTAAAACAATCGACGTCCACGTATATTTCCGATCATATTCACGAGTGGAGACGTCGACGAAGGTTAGTGAAAGTTTTTATCCTGGACCAAATCTTAGCTGAATGATTTGTTAAATCATTATTACCGAAGATTACTGAAGATGTCGCTAAGCCCGGTGTAGTCACTGAGGAGCAAGTAATTTCTCAGGCGCAGTACCTTGACTTGGTTTACACTCAGTCGGGTACTTTACATGAGAAGATCCTAGATCTTCCAAGTTCAAATAAAATCGCTGCTACTCCTTCGGGATCTCATGCCATTGATGGTATGATCGGTACAGTGAACACAAAGAGTAAGAAGAAATCTT
>APFE030903550.1:0-18252 GCA_000404065.3 Pinus taeda | reverse complement strand
ATTTTGCATGACTCATAGCAATGAAATGGAGGAGGCATAATTTTTCCCTTTTTTAGCCTTATTAAGCCTAAGAAGAGCCTACATAGGGGTTTTTGGGGGTGGTGGACACAGTGACAACATTATTTGTGTGATTTGAGCAGTGTATGTTGATGTAACTTACATTTTGAGCATATTATATAAAGGGCCAACATTGGAAGATGGACCTAGAGACGTAGCCCAAGGGGTGAAATTCGCTATCAAATTGTTGTTTTGTGATGATGCATGTTGTCTATTTCTTTCTTTCTTTATATCTGCAAAAATTGACTAAAATTAATATGTTTACATTCTTTTGCCAATTCGATCCATTGTCCACATAACATAAAATACGTTGCAAAACTTTTCAAGAAACCTTCAATTTCCAATTTCAAATCATTGACCGACTATTAGCATCCATCCATAATGTTCCCTCCATAAGGTGGAGTAGAATTATCAAATAGAAGATGAAAGTAGTTTTCATCCCAAAAGATGATAATTATCCAAATATCAATCATTACGAGCATACTTGAGAAAATACTAGAAATATGATTCTTGATTATACACTTCATTAGTGTAAACTTGTGTAGGCACAAGAAGACAAGTCCTCTAACATTTAGTTATAGTTGCTTGGACATCTTTGATTCCCTAAGAACAAATCTTGAATCAAGTTTCTCTAACCACATTTGCACATCCACAACCATGAGGATTGTAGAGTGAAACTTGCAATGGCTATAGTGTACTCAATGTTGGTAGAATGTATGACTTATTGAATACCCTTTATCTAATGGTGGTAGTATGATGACAATGTGAAGATCCTCAAAAGTTATGTGCTCTTTAGTCCACCCACCTATAGTGAAGAAAAAACACCATAAATAATTGGTTTTCAAAAAGTGATATCTTGACCTCCCAAACTCAAATTGAGATGAATTTTACTTTTATTTTTCCTCCCTTTTTTGAAATTGGTGATTTTCCAAGAGAATTTAGATTTACAACACTCATATATGAAAGTGTAAAAAATATAGAAGAACAAGATAAAAACATGTATTTTTTCATTGATTAACTTGTATTCTTGAATGATATATATTTTAAGTATACTTCAATATTAATTCATATTAAAATATTCTATTCATAACTTACATTGGAGATATTATTATATACAACATTAAAATACCTTCTTTTAACATTTTTTTAACTATATAGTTATATATGAAGTTGATGTCCACATAAGTTGATTAACATAGATCTTCAAATAATTTATTTAAATAACCTATTAAAATATTTTTGAAAAGTATAAGGTTTAAACATCTTCCTCTCATAATTTTTTTTACTTCTAATTACTTTACATGAATTTATATTAGGTCATATAGACTACTATTTAAATATGCATAGCATATTCTTTTTTATTTGTTTTATTATAATTGGCATTGTTTTTCTATTTAAAAAATATTTTGTTTTTATTTTAAGAAGGACACACGTTAACTCCAATTTGAGCACAGACATACTTATACATTGTTTTCACATTAGACTCTAAAATAAACCAATAAACTCAATCAAAACACTTAAACTAAATTAACACATTAAAATTCAATGAAAAAAATAACTCATAGATAACGTGTTAATTGAATCGATTACAATATTCCTCCACACTTTCCATAAGAAATTCTCCATCTTTATTTATAATTATCAAGCGAATATGTAAAACTTAAATGAGTCTCCATTACCTTTGTTCACTGCTAATTGAAAACTAAATAATTATATAAAACAAATAGAAATCCATATCTATGATATAAAGAACAGTATTCATAACAAAAAATATCTCCAAGTTGATGTATATGGTAAGATACCATTATCAAGTGTTTAGGACAAATCGTGGCCAGAACCTTTAAGCTTTATTTTGATGGCACATGATAGTGAATTAAACGTTACGATATTTTATATAGAAATGATGCATTGTAGTTTTAAAATAATTTTTCTTTTTTAATTTCGACTTTTTTATAATTTGACAATGGAAAGTAATTACTGACTATATATATTATTACAAATATTTTAAAATAAATTATCTCAAAATATTGTATTATTAATTATTTTAATTATATATTAATTTTAAATTTATAATTTATTAAAAAATTAATCTATAATTAATATTTATTTATATTAATAATTATTATTTTTAATGGTATTTATTATTGTATTTAAAAAGTTTTTTATTAAGATTTTTACTTTTTAATAATCAATGGCTTAAAACAATATATTTGACTGTACTCTTTTTATACAGTTAAATTAGAAAATGTCAGTTAATTGAAAAACTGAAGATATCAGGATATAGATAGATTAAACGGTAATCTTTGTTGACTCTGAAAATTTCGATGATGTATTGGAATCATGAACATATAAATTCATTACTTAGGGTTTTTGCTTTGAAAACGGTCGTTCTGTTAACCAGTAAATTCACAGGAGTTATTTTAGGAGATAAGTATAATTATATAGAAAATATAGTTTAATTATAAATGAAATTTAAGTTTTATTAAATTATTTTTGGGTAACTTTTAATTAAAATTGGAAAAAAATAAATTTAACTTGTTTTATTTGTAATTAAAAAAATATAAAAAAATTTCCAAAAATACTAAATTATATTTATACATTCAAATATGTATTTTTAATAATATAAAATCACGATAATTTCAAATAACATAAAATCACAATTTTAAAACATTTTAAATAACATAAAATCATAATTTACTTGATATTTTATAATTAAAAAATAATTTTTAATCTAAATTAGATTACTATAAAAACCATTTTATCTGTAAATTAGATTGCTATAAAAACCATTTGATCTGTAAATTAGATTAGGGCAATAGGGAAACAATGCTTTTAATTATTAGATTAAAAAGCAAAAGGGAAACAATGTTTTTAATTTCTTTGGCATTGTGGAATCGTTCATGAAAGCGAATTTAAAAGTAGAAGGCGTGGTCGGTAAATATGGTGTACACCAATCAAAGCACTGACTGTCCTCTATCGTTCTTGAAGACCTACACGTAGCATGCAAAACACCTTCCACCTAATAATAGAAAGAGTCAATTTAATAAAAGCATAAATTAACTGTTTAGGGTTTTCTCTGGCCATACCCGATAATTTGATTACATACTTTACATTTATAATTTCGGAGTGTTTCAACGTTTTCCTGCACATATATCTCAAGGGTTCACATAGACTTTTGGACTGTTTCAACGTGTTCCAAGACATATACCACAAGAGTTCACATAGAATTTTACGTACCCTAAAATTGGGCTTTTGCTATAAATGTGATGTGCGACCATCTTTGCCATTGCCATTCGTTTAACATGATAGTTGGGTGTGGCATAAGAGTTAGGTATTAAAAGAATTAGAAAATCATTTTATTAAAATATTATATTTAAAAAATATTACAACAACAAAATCTATAAAATATAAGTAAATAAGTAAATATAATCTTTAAAATTTATTCAATGTGAAACCTTTCATATTAATAATGTATAATTTATTATTCTGAGCAAAGGAGGCTAATATTGGTTTGAAATTGATATGTATGGTTTACGGTGGTAAAATTTCAATTAATTTTCTTAATAATCAATTTATATAAAAAGTTGGAAGACCATAGATAAAAAAAAGAAAGCTACAACATCAATCAAGACGAGGAGCCAGATAATTAAAAACTAAGAAGATTATAGGTCCGATCTCGCCAAGAAAGAGGAGGAGCTAGATAATTACAAACTAAGAAATTATAGATTGGATAGATCAATTTGGTCTCAATGGACGTTAACCACCATCATCATCATAACCACCACCACCATCATCATCATCATCATATTTATAGATTTTATTTTCATCCTGGCAAAAGAATTTGATTTTATTAACCTTAATATTTTAAAATTTTAAGTAATAATTTTTATATGAAAAATCAAATATAGTATGTCTTAATTGTTTTTTTTCTCGGTAAAAAAGTCTAAGTTCTATTATATTTACAGAAAGGAAATTTTACAGTCATGAAAACTTGCCAATCAGGGTCAGCGGTTGCACCCCGGACTTCTAACGAAGGAGAGCTCCCTCGCAGGGGTAGCTTCAGCTGATGACCTATTACATTTTCCAAAATTGACCTCATCTTTCCAGAGAGGCCTAACAGACAAGAGCTAGAGCCACAGATACAAAATTGACACTTGACCGCCCACGCAGGGGCGTCTTACTAATGTTAACTGAGGATAATGGCTATCAGACAGCCATATCTGAATCAACAAGGATTTTTTCGAATAGAGAGAAGACCACAGACCTTTCAAAAAAGAACAAGACAGAGACAGAGTTGTATGCTGCCGGATTACATAACTATTGATCAAAATTGATTTACCCGAATTTGCATTAGTTCTGGGGTGGTGGTTGGGAAGCTGCCAGATGTGCCTCCGCCTCCTCGCAGAGACTTTTGTCTTCCACAATGTGTGCCCATCCATGCCCTTCTTCAACGCCCTCCCACAGTGCCTTCCACGATTCCTCAGTGAAGCCAGGAGGAGCGGGCCCCAAAGATGGCGAGGGATGATGCAGAGGTTCCTTCCCTTTGTCGTCGACTGCCAGCATTGGTTGCACCGCTGATGCTTCCCCGACCTCTTTGCTCTGTGGCAATGGAGGTGGCGCCACCGGGACTTCCTCCTCCTCTGGCAATTTAGTGAATAAGATTGAGATGTGAGCATTGATGCCCACATTCTCCTCCGAGCTGCCCAGGGTGAAAATGACGGAGCCGAAGGCTGGGAGCCCCTTCTCTCCCTCATTCGCTCGACCAACCTCCAAGAATTGACTGCCCTGTAATGGTGTTGCCTTTGCCCTCCGATGGCAGTAGCAACAGTAGCAGTGATGATGCTGCTCCTCCGCCGGTCGTCGAGAGGAGGACCCTCTACCTGACCCTCTCCTGCAAGACTGTCTCTCTCGACGTCTCGCCATAGTGCGTCGTTCCTGGTCCTTTGCCAATTGAGGATTGAAACCACAGTGCCCAGAGGGGGAATTCGACGTTTGGACAACCTCCGGATCCCAGACCCCTGACAGATTAAACTGGCGCTCACCCACAGGATACCGTCCTCTGCAGGAGTAGCAGAAGGTCGCCCCCGACCAGGCGGAGCCAAAATAACAGAATTTCCCCCTAATCGAATTCCTCTGCCTCTGCAAAATTCCCTGCTCACTCTTGTTGTGAATTGGCCACCCGCCATCCTGCTTATGAATGCACATTCTGAGACCTCAATTCGAGCTTGCCTTAATGGCTCTCTGCACCTCCTATCTGCCACTGTACTTGGCATTGAATGCCTGTAACTCCGTCCCTGCTTCTTTATTCCTTGGCGTCTCATTACTCACCCCTCTGTCGATGGCACGAGTCATCACATGCTATGCATGTGTCTCGTTCGCCTGAGACGTGCCTCCACCCGCATCCGGGAACTCTGCATCGCTTTGGATGAGACTCTTGCATTCTTGAGCCTTTTGAAGGTTAGGGATGATTTCCAAGTTCCCTGTTAGAAGAGTCCTGGAACATTCCACCCCCAAGTTGGCTAGGAGGTCAGCCGTCTTGTTGCCTTCTCTTCGAGTGTGAAGAAAGGAGAGTGCTCTGTGTTGGTGCATTTCACGATCAATGTTATTCAGCCTGGCTTCAAGCCGCCAACTGTGTGCTACTTTCCTTGTATGAGAACCATTTTGTATGCGTGTAGCCATGTTAATGATGATCTGGGAGTCTCCTTCTACCATCAGAGGATGTAGATTGAGTTCCCTTGCTATAGACAGTCCTTGCCAAAGTCCTTCCAGTTCAGCTGAATTGTTGGTATCCCATCCAATGTTGCCAAAGTAAAGCTGCAATAGGGAACCCTTAGAGTCTCGTATGATGCCCCGAAATCCTGCTTGACCTGGGTTGCCCTTGGAGGCTCCATCGAAGTTGAGTTTGTATGATTTGCTGGGAGGGGGTATCCATCTGCAATTATCCTTGATATTTCTTTTAATTTTCTGTGTGGATGTGGATTCCTGAGTTATCGATAGCTCCCAATTGTCAAGAATGTTTTTCTCATTGTCTGCAGTTGGGAGGTCCTCTTTTGCCCACTGATGCAAGAGCAAGGTTTCTCTGAGATTGCTCTTCAACTGATTCCAGATTATCTCTATCGGCGAGGTCTGATTTTTGAAAATGCGCCGATTCCTTTCCTTCCAGAGGTTCCAGAGAGTTAAACCTGGGATAATATTCCAAAGACGATTGAGAATCGCGCAGTTGTAGGGAGTTTTTGGCCATTGTCTGATGGTATCAATGATGTCGTTGTTTGCTTTGCATCGGCGTTGACATCTGAAACTTATCTTATCCCAGATTAGATTGGCAAGAGGGCAAGAGTCTAGAAGATGCTGCTGGGATTCCTCATCTTGGAAGCAATTATGACATATAGAGGGACCCTGAAAATTACGCCTTCTAAGCCTATCCCATGTGAGAATTTTCTTGTTTCCTACCATCCAAAGGAAGAGGGTTACCTTGGGCCATGCTTTAAAGCTCCATATTCTTCCCCATAGAGGGTCCGGCCTATTGGGAAAATCACCCATCAGATGATATGCTTCTGAGGTGGAGTAGGATCCTTTCGGAGTGTAACCCCATTTGAGAATGTCTGCACCTTCCTGATGTCGTATGCTTCTTTTCTTTAACTCATTCTCCAATTCATCTCTTCCAGCCATAATTACGTTGCTGGTTATCTGGTTGCTTGGAAGCCATTGTCTGAATCCATTCTCCGTTTCTTGAGTCCAGTACTGATGGACAGTGGCCTGCTGCTGTTCCTGCCTAATCTGATTTGCCTCTGGTGGAAAGACGCTGGAGAGGCTGGGCATTTGATTCGATGCATCATTCCAGAAACGCGCCGTGCACCCGTTCCTTATCTCCCAGAAACTGTGCTTCTGTATGAGCTGATAGTGCTGCTTCGCTGCATTCCAGATGAGTGAGCCTTTGTCCGTAGGTGTGAATCTGATGAGTTCCTCTTGGGGCCTGTTATTGGCATATTTGGCTCTCCATATTTTGGCCCACAGTTTGTCCTGAGTTGTTACCCATTGCCACCATATCTTAGCATTCATTATAGTGTTGCTGGTCTCAGGGTCTCTTAGACCTATGCCTCCCTGGGTTTTGGGCTTGCATATATTGTCCCATTTCACCAGAGCCCATTTTCGATTTGTCTCTCAGCTTCCCCAAAGAAAGTCACGCTGCATATTTCTTAGTATTTTTAGGACCCACTTTGGGGCTGCCAAGATAGAGAAGAGGTAGAGAGGCATAGCCTGTAAAACAGACTTTATTAGCACCACTCGACTAGCCATGTTAAGAGAGCGAAGAGTCCATAGAGAGAGCTTTGACTCGAGTTTTTCTAACAGGATCCTCCAGGCTGGTTGTTTTAAGGCAGAAGCAGTGAGAGGAGCCCCAAGGTAAGTGGAGGGTAGGGAGGTAGTTCTGAAGCCTAAAATGCGGGTGATCGCCGATTTGACCACAGGAGGGGTGTGGAAGAAGAAGATTTGAGATTTGGAGTTGTTAACATGGGTGCCAGAGGCTTCTGAAAAGTCGCTGAGCAGAGATTTCAGGTGGTAGGCTTCTTGAACTCAAGGGTAGCCGAAGAGCATGGTATCATCAACAAATTGTTGATGTGAGGAGGCTGGGGTGTGGTGGAGAGAGATGCCTTTGAGGCGCTGAGAAAGGAGGGCTTGTTTAATGTGCCTACCTATCCCTTCAGCCATGATCACAAAGAGAAAGGGGGAGAGGGGATCTCCCTATCTTATACCCCTAAAGGGTTTGAAGGGACGGGAGGGGAAACCATTGACCAAGATAGATAAGTGAGAGGAGGTGATGAGACTCATGATCCAACGAACCCAGGAGGAGCAGAATCCAAACGCTATCAGCATTTGGTGAATGTAGGACCAGCTGAGTTTGTCAAATGCTTTTGATAGATCTAGCTTGAGTAACATACCTGCTTGCTTATTATGCTTGAGCGAATGAATGATTTCATTCGAGAGAATGATGCAGTCCAGAATCTGTTTGCCTTCGACATAGCCCGACTGTTCTGGAGAGACAAGCATGGGAAGAATGGGTTTTAACCTGTTGGCGGCAACTTTAGATATAACTTTGTATATGACATTACAGAGAGCAATGGGCCTGAACTTGTCAGGCGTCATGGAGTTCTCCTCTTTAGGTATGAGAGCGATGAACGTGGAGTTGAGGGAAGGTAGAATCCATCGCTTTGCTCTGGATTCCTCAACTATCTCCCATACCTCCTTTTTAGTCATATCCCAGAAAGCGTGAAAAAACGTTGTGGTGAAGCCATCCGGGCCAGGAGCTTTACCTTCTTTCAGCTGTGCCATTGCCTCGTCAACTTCCTGTGGCTGAACTGGGCGCATGAGGAGCTCGTTTTGTTCTTCCGTTACGAGCTTGGGAATGTTGCTGGTTATTTTCTCAATCTCCCTTTGTCTATCCCCTGCAGGTTCCCTGTGTACTTGTTGGAAATGATTGAGGAGGGTTCGTTCAATTTCCTTGTGCTCCTCCACTCTTGCCCCTTGCTGGTTCTGGAGGAAGGGAATATTATTGTGCATCCTTCTCTGGACTGTTGTATTGTGGAAGAACTTAGTGTTGCACTCTCCCTCCCACAACCATCTGACCCTTGATTTTTGTCGCCAGTATATCTCCTCTTGTTTCCTTCGGTCCTCAAGCTGATCTGATAAATGCCGTTCTTGTTCCAAAGTTGCATCCGTGTGCCCAGTAGTGATTATTTTCTGATGAAGCTCCTTCAGCTCATTGTTTAATTTCTGCTGCTCCTCAAATATGTTCCCAAAAGTCTCCCTGTTCCAGCGCTTTAGATGACTTTTTAGAAACCATAATTTCTACTGCAACTGATACATTTTCGAGCCTTCTGGAGGGATAAAGGAGGCCTAGGTGGTTTTGACGAAATCCTTGAATGCAGGATGAGTGAGCCAAAAGGCTTCGAAGCGGAAAGGACGCCTGGTAGTGTCCCCTGGTCTTTGCCATTGCAGGGAAATAGGCCAGTGGTCAGATCCAGAGTGGGCGAGAATCTCCGTCGTGAAGTCGCCTCCCATGTGGACTGCGTTGTCCGAGATCAGAAATCGATCAAGTTTAGAAGAGATCTGATGCTTTCCCCCTCGGCGATTACTCCAGGTGAAGGTGCCATTACAAAATGGTAAATCCATGAGAGAGGCCAATCTGATGAAGTCCTTGAAACTTTCTGCCTCTGGTTCTAGTCTTGTTCTTCCCCCTGTCTTCTCCTCTGTCCTGGTTATCATGTTGAAATCCCCGCCTATTATCCAAAGAGGATATTGCCGAGTCCTGTTTAGTGACTCAATGGTATTGAGGAGCGCACTTTTGCTACCAGATTCCTGCGGAAAGTAGACATTAGATAGGTTGCCATGAACATTGGTACCTAGAATATGGAATGTTGCCTGTATAAGATGATGAGAGGCATGAAAATCTGAGAGAGAGATGGCTTGGGAGTTCCAAGCTATAGCAAGTCCCCCAGAAGCGCCCGAAGCATCGACGGCCACTGATCTGCAACGTGGCCAGGCTTTCGCAAGAATGCGCTCAAGCTTAGAGCTGTTACATTTGGTTTCCTGAAAGAAACACATCTGCGGTTTTTCCATCTTGATCATTTTTTTCAACATTCGTTGTTTTCCTGGGCTGTTAAGCCCTCTTAAATTCCAAGAGACCAGCTTCATGGTTTAACTGATTGGTGAAGGCCTGTAGTACTTCGTCAACTTTGCATACCTTCCTGAGTCCACCAGGATTTTACCAACCGCAATGGTTCTTTGGAGATCTGTCTTCCGCCCTCTCTTTTTGGAGTCCTTTGGCTGGGCACTGTCATTCCATTCGCTACTAGGTTGAATGCCTAGTTGATTTTGGTGATAGGCTCTGGAGATGACCTCTTCGAGCTTTTCCAGATCTGTATCAGTGATGGAATCATATGCTTGTTTCCTGCATGCTAGTTCCAGATCGATGATGTTTAGGCCATGTAGGTCAATGCTTTCGGGTTCTTCCTGCATTTTTTGGACTCGGCTTCCTTCTTCCTGATTGATCTCTGTATCCTTCGTGGAGAATATCATCCCATCCATTATCATTTCCTCAGGGATGGCTGATTCATCTTCCGGACTCCGCCTGAGAATGATAGGGCTAATAACCGGCGATTTGGTCCAAGGGGGGTTAGAAGGGGGGGGATTGGAGGAGGAGGAGGGGCGGTTAAGGTTAACAGCAGGATCAGAAGGCCTATCGTCAACGCGATCTCCTGAAGTGACAGCGCTGGACTTGGAAGTAGGGTTTTTGGGGTGAGGGTCACGGGGAGCTTGGGGAGGCATACTTTCACGGGTGGGGGCTGAATCCTCTTGGAGATTGCTTAGAGACTCGAAGCTATTCTTGGTAACGTGGTTTAGGGTTTTGGATGGCTGGGGCTTTGGCCCATTCTGAGGCTTCTTATGCATGCGCTTCCTGCTCGTGACTTTGGTGAAGCCGTCTTGAGGGGAGGTATCAGAGGTCTCAGGATCACTGGTTTTGGCATTGAGGGGACAATCTCTGAATAAATGTCCTATCACGTGGCATCTTCGGCATCTAAAAGGGACATGTTCATAGTCAAGAGGTTGGATCCATTCCTCATCTCTATGAGTTAAAGTGACATAATCCGGAAGGGCCTCGTTGAGCCTGATGAAAACACAAATTCGGGCATATGAGATGAACTTACGGTTTTTTGTTTCTTCCGCAGCCCTGATGTACTTGCCCACTCCATTGCCAATCTTCATTAGGCATTGCTCCTCCCAATATTCCTCCGGGAGCGAGAATAGCCTGATCCATACTAGAGCCCATGCCAGATCTTCCTTATCTGGATTGAATCGGGGTTTCCAGTTTCTGAGGTACAGCCCCGCCGAGTTGAAAAAATACGAACCTCCCCCCAGTATTCGATGCTTATCTTCCAAACAGTAGAATATGACTGTGAAGAAGCCCTTAGCCCCTAGCTGAAGGGTAATGTCCCCTTTTGGCTTCCATTTGGCTGCTATCCATCCCCTTAAGGCTCGTTCAGTGCGCCAAAACCCTATGAACTTTCCTATGACTGCATGATCCTGCATGAACTCGATTCGGTTGTCAATGATATCTCCAGGCAACTCTATTCTTGGTCTTTCCTTGGCTATTGGGCGGCAGGTCGAAGAGGTGACCTAAGGTTTGTCATTTTTTGGATCTGTCTCACTCTGCAGGTTGCTGTTGTCTTCCGGGTTCTTCTGCCCTTGATCGAGCAGGTCCGGATCTAGGGATCCAAAGATGAGATCCTCGTTTGGTTTGAGTTTGGAAGGGGAGGGCTGCGATGCCCCCCCCTGAGTCACGCTCATGATTGGCTCTTCTTCCTGTCAGATCGGGTTGTGAGCAGAAACGTCAGGCGTCGCAGAGGATTCCTTGTGCAGGCTGTCGGCGCTTCCTGAGGGCGTGTTTCAGAACCCTAACCAGGCGCGCGCGCCATCCCCCGTGCAGAATAAGATTATTACCTCCCGGTATGTCTTAATTGTTATATTTATGGCATTTTTGTTTATATTTTTTTTTTATTAAATTATAGTTTTCATCGTTAAATATGTTGTTAAATATATTAATGAATTTAACAGTTTAAAATATTTTTTATATCCTTAAATGATGTAGATTACCTAACTCAATTCGAACAAATTTTTAAATAAATTTAACCGAAAAATATAATAAAAAATAAAACTTTCAACAATTAAATTGGTTTGTAGATTTCTGTGGAGTGGTTTTTGAGAGGCTGAATTCGGATATTTCAGTGTTCATATTTTCATTAGTCTACATTTCTAGCCTAGACCAAGATTCATCATCAAGACTCAAACATCGACTAAAAAAAGATGAACACTATACATATCCTAATTCAACCTCTTAAAAACAATTAAATTATAATTATATTAATATCTATACTCATTAATTTATATTTATTTATAATTATGTAAAACTCAGTTATAAACCATATATTAAATATATAATTACATATTGCTAAATAATATATAATCATTAATTATAAATATAAATACAAATAAAATTGTTAAACTAATTTTTAATCAACAATTTTCTTATATATTTTTAAATAATTAAAAAAACCACGCAAAATTTTGATCTTTAAATTATTAATTTATAAAAATAATATATAAACAACATAACCCTCGTGTAAATACTCTATCATTTGAAACGCTACACATATAACCAAACACGTCTCTTTAAATCTAAATCTTCACAGCTGGATGTAGTAACACCCTTCAAAAACACGTCTCTTTAAATCTAAATCTTCACAGATGGATGTCGTAACACCCTTCAATTTGCTGTTGTCTTCCGCACATAGTATTAGATTAGAGGTAATAGAAAGCACAATATGTTGAATAGTTTTTAGATTCTATATATGTTGATGTAATACCTATAATGTTGTAAATATTTTATTTACCGTAGTGAAAATACACGGAAGGATTGTGGTTATTATTTGTTTGAATTAATTAATGTTTTTATTTTTATTGAAAAAAAATGAGAAATGATTTTCTAGTGAAGAGGAGATAAGTAACTTCTGAGAAGGGAAGTTAAAAAGAAATAGTGGCTGAACCCTAACTACCTTCCCTAACCATGGAGGGCTTCTAGGAAAAAGGAAGAAAGGGAGGAAAAACTGCGTTGTAAGGACAGACAGTGAAAAAAGGGAGAAAGCTTGCTATGTTTGGTGACAATCAGATAGCAAGGTTGCAGAGTGCAAGCAACCTGCAAAAGACATTACGTCTTTGAGCAAGCTAGGGGGGGAGATTTGGTCTCGAAAGACAATCTCATGGTCGGGTGGTTTGACTAGCTACAGAGTCAGAGGTGACCTCTTCTTCTGGAGTTACTCACTTGGAAGCAACCCAGGTATGAGGTACCAACCTGATACTGTGTTATTATATGAACTAAGTTAGAATTGTTATTCTTCGGCAAGCAGCAAGTTCCTAGGGCTATAACCAAAATAAATATAGAGAGTTTCTTTATAAACAGAGTTACTATTTCCGAAAGATACTAGTTGTAAGTGCCACTGTCTAGGTGGGACATTCCCATTTAAGAAATTGGTTATATTTTCTGTTTCAAAACTATGTTCAGAATGGAAAGTTAAATTTCTACTTTATTGAAAAGCTCCATTCCGAGATTCTATAAAATGCTGGTAAAAATTATGTAACAAAGAGAGATATAATTCTATAACAAAGAAGTGAGGAAAAGCAAGATAAGCCACCTGGGCTTTTGTAATTTCAAATATTAGAACTGCATGATAAAATAAGAACCCTAGGACCTTGTTTAGTTCTTAAATAAAACCATGGAAGCGGAAAAGTTTTCTCTGACGCATGACTAATAAAGAATTGATATTAGATGTCTCATGAGTAAGTAAACTAAAGGCAAATGTAGAAGCAGAACAAATGAGGAACTGTTAATAAGTGTCTCGTTGAAAGAACCCTAAAGATAAACACAGAAGCAGAATAACCAAGTTCTATAGCAGATAACAAGTGTGGGGTATGCAAAGATGGGTCACTCTGCCCCATGGTCAAGGTTACGAACCACAAAAGGGTCCAAGAATCCCTGAATCCTGAGCAACAACAAACCTATTGGATCGTAATGGAACTGTTCCAAGGATGAGAACCCTCATGATTATAAAGCCATAGGAATTGCAAAACAGAAGGCAATCTTATAAAAGAAATTGGTTTCCGAGGGAAAGTAAAAACACAATGATCCTGTAATGTATAGGCTTTGATATTGACAAACCAGATTTATGCACAGTAAGAGTTAAGCCAAAACCCAAATGCGGTTATAAAAAAATAACTCTGTAACTGTCATTCAATTTTATAAGTAATGAACAGAATATGTGCTCGCCGGAGGCCACATCTCAGCTTAAAAACACATAGCTACCATGAGAATATTTCCATGAAAAATAGAATAGACCCAACCAATATTCACGCGAGTTTATAGATAGGCCAAACAAATGTGATATATTAATAACAGGAAAAAGGGTTTAATGCATGTGGGCGAAGCCCCACCTATGCACCCGGTCATTCACATTTAACTGAGAGAATTTTAAACAGTTCTTCAACTTGGAATCTTGACATAAATACAAAATAATAAATTAGCTAGAGACCAGATAATCTTGTGCAGCAGAAAGCACCAAATCCATAATAGGAACAACGTTCTTAATTAACAAAAACATATACAGAAGAAAACTCTGGAAGGAAAGTCCCTTCCCCGAAATTGGAAAAACCCCTTGAAAATCCTAGCCAAATGATTCTGGGTGCGGTCATTAAGACTGAGAAGTCATAAAATTTGCTGAGAACCATGACCCAAATATTACCCTAAGCCTTATTCCTCCAGCGCGAGGGCACCAAGCCGGGATGAACTCATACCTGGAACTGTTAGAGTGCAACGCTCGATGAACTCATACCTGGAAACCCTTAGAGCCCAAAGCTGGAGGAGCGCCTTCCCACCAGATGTAGCCAAAAGATTTGAGGCGGTCAACAGTGTTGAAATACTAATTTCCAACTGCCTGCATTAACTCCAGCAAAACCACTTCAGAAAACCACAAGTTCATTTCGCACCGCTTTTCGCAAAAGGTTGTATTTGTCAGAGGGCCTCCGAACACGCCGACTAACTGACACGCGTCCTGTGTACGAACACAAAACCACCCATTCCCCAGACAGTAAACTTCAATTGGTTTGTGTGAGTTAGGTGTGCGAATTGTGTCCGATCAAGTCAACGGACAAGGGTCTCATTCAACCTGCCAGAACATTATTTTTGGTTTTTACCGCACGTTTCATTTAATGCATTTAATACTTGTCATAGTCTTAGGTAAAGTTTTTAATGTTTTCATACGACATGTAATTTTTTTTTATTAACCCATATAGTATGTACGCCATATAGTTTTGGTTGTATGAGTTGACTTTAATTATTATTGCACATGGGATGAAATGAGAAAGGGTTCGCGGCAGCGAATAGAAAATAGGGGAGCGCACTGCAGTGTGAACAAAAATTGAAACCAGAGCATGGATGAAATGAAAAGAAAACTTGCGGCAGCAAATGAACATTTAAAATTCCTTCTTACAGGTGCTTGTAGTTGTTTGTTGAAACGAATGGGAAGGCAATGTAATTCTTTTTTATTTGAATATGAAATGTAAAATCCCCAGCATTCGAATGTAATGAAGAATTTCACAAAGGAGTGAATGTGAAAGAATTTCTTTTACAGCAGTGAACTCATTTAAGAATTTTTATTCTACAGCAGTAAATGTAAAAACTTTTCACACAACAGTGAAGAAGATTTTACACAGCACTGTAAAATCATTTATAAAAGAAGCAGGGTAATTTTGTTTTTGGTGAAAAGTTTTTGGTGAATCCCTCTGAGAAAGAGGAAGAAATATGTATCGGGATTTTTATTAATGAATATAAAGGTTTTATTGGTGTGAAAAATCTCTGTCCTCAAAATTTTATTTGCTTCCCTGTGCAAAAGATCCTGAGGAGAAAAACAAAGCATTGCTCCGTATTCAGTTAATTTTTGTTTTTGGGATTTTACCAGAAAAATCCCCAACAAACAGGCATCTTGCATGGAGCCATAGCCATGGTATTAGAATAATCCCACTGATAAAAACTAATAATCAACAGCTGAGATAGACAGGGAAAAAAGTAAGGGGAAAACGCCAGAGAGCTTCCATTTTAAATATGACTTCCCTGCGAAAAGTCCAAGTGGCCACTGAAAGAGCATCCCTTCTTTTGGTATAGCTTAGAGCCATAGTTGTACCCGGAACATCCTGCGAGCAGCATGAGTTCCACATAAATGAAACCATAGTTAGATTAACTGTATAGGAAAAACGCTTTCAGCTATGTAAGTTTACGAGGGTAAGCATGAATAGCTCAGCGAGAAACACAATTTCTTTCAAGGGTCTTGAACGCTGCCAAACCCTAAGTCCCTAACTCTGAACAAAATTGGCAGACTGATCAAAATCCTGTGCGTCTAGCACACTAATGCTGCTAATGGAAGAGCCAAACTAGAGAAAGCTCCGCAGGAGAGTTGCCCAACAAATGAGGTCATTCTTGTTGCATGCCAAAGATCAGGTGAGTTCTGAGAAGATCGCCGGAGATGTTTTGCACCATTGATGTGGGCAAGTTTTCAGATAGTAGATGAGACCGGACAGCCTGCCCGGCCACGTAAAAGACGAACCAAGCAGAGTTATTAACATTGGCAGCCGGCATGGCAAGCCCCCTGATGGCCTAGCATAAAGTGCAGAATGGAGTATATATATACAAGACGCGTGCACTCTTAGGCATGAAACCAAACCTCAAAGTTAAATTACGTATAAATGATGCTAATACAATAATGATTAAACCAAAATCCAGAGCTGCGTATTTACCAAGATTACATAATGTGGAGAAACTTTATAGTCACGGTAATTTTTTAAATGAGATATGTAATTTTCGTAAATTAATAAGGTGGAGACATCACAGTTGAATTTGGGTTAGAGGTATTGAAAAGTACATTGTGATTGAACATCTTTGATCTTCTATTTTCAAAAATATATCTATATATTTTTTATATAAATTGGGTAATATGATAAATGTTTTTAACATAGAATGTGTATTGGTGGGCCATTGGCAACTCAGCGTGGGCTCTTTCTAGGCCCCTCCTCCGCTTCTTTGTTTTGGAAGCTCGTGTCATCTCCATTAAGATGGGGAGGGCGATGCCAATTATTTGAGATCTGTTGCTTTTGTTGGTTTGTCATTTTAATGGATTTTGGTCTGGGATTTCTTTCTTTTGAAAGCTAATGAAATTTTTATCCATCCCAGTTTTAAGGATTTCTTCATCTTAATATTCCATATTGAGAAAGATAGGGATGTGATTCTTAATTTGGGTTAGTTCCATAATTTTTTAATTTAATTTTTATTTTCTTGTTGTGGTATATTTTTAATTTTTTTCCAATAATTTGATTAATATTTCTAATTTTAATTTTTTTTTTTAAATTTTGATAAATATTTTTGTTTTATTGGTTATTTAGGAAATATTTTCAAATTTATTTTTGCATTTTGGTGTTTACCATTTTTCAAACCACAGATTATCAAAATTTCATTTTGTTGTTGGTGATAGTGAGACATAGCAATTCAATGTATGACTGATTTTGTATAGAAATGGATTTTAAAAGATGGTTGATTTTTTTGAATAGCAAAAAATATTTTTAGATTTAAAATTGGATTATGAAATAATTCTTTAAAAATGTATAGCTATTTTTTATACGTGATCCATCACTGCATAATCTCCAAAGCACCAAAAAAATAACAAGAAACATTGTAAAAATCAACAAACTCCACAAAAGATTAACAACTACTTTTGGGATAGTATAAACATCAAAAAAATTTACCTTTTCTCTGCAAGAATTCCTTAATAAAAAAATTCCTAAATTATTATTTTTTTGAATGTATAAATGAATTCAATATCCTAAAAAACTTTTGTAATATTTAAATGAGAAAATCGCAAACTCAAACTTATCATTCCAAAAAATTCCCCATTAAACTTAAAACAAAATCAACCAAAAAAATATTATAAAAAAACAAAACCATCACAGAACCATACTACTCTATAATTTTTACTTTAATAATAAAAAAAGCAACATATATTTAATAAAAAAAGCATCCAAGTAAATCCAAATTGATCTATGAAAGCAAGGAGAAAAAACATATTAGAAGCTGGACAGAGTGGAACCAGTGATCAAATTTGAAGGGCGGGTCTTAATTTCATTTAGCAGGGCACACATCTAGGTCGCACTTCTATAATGAAAAGCATAAAAAAAAGCAATTGAGTTGACAATAGTAAATTATTTTCAAATTTCTTTTTATTTTTTCACAAACAAAAAGATACTACTATGTCAAAGGCTGCATTAGTAAATGAATTACTCTTACACGTGTGATTGAGAAATGTAACCACATAAGATCATATTGTACAGGCCTTGAACTCAACCACAATTGAACCAACTATAGGGACAGAATCATAGTTGGGAAACTGCATATGAGTACAAAAAATAAACATATATACATAATTACATCTTAATGAAATTGAAATAAAAATAAAAATACGAAGAAACAAAATACTTATATTAAAAATATATGGAAGGTCTCATTTATAAAATTAAAAATAAATTCTAGCTTATATAGGAAGTATC
>APFE030903546.1:24074-54180 GCA_000404065.3 Pinus taeda | reverse complement strand
GGACTTCATTGTAATGTATGGCCTGGAGGTGAGCGGTGAAGGCTCACTTGGCCGGATTGGCCAGGGTTTTGGCCAAGGATAATGAAATTTCATTATGATTGGGTTTTTCCCCGGATTTTGGGTTTTCCCGGATAAACATGTATATTTATGTGTTTAGGGTTATTGCTAGTTAATTTTATATTTATTCCTCTCGGTAATTAATTTATGTTCTTGGGTAAATTTCTTAACATTCCACAAATAGAGAGTAAAGATAATTAGAGAGGCACACACTTCTTATCAAGTCACTTTGGGGTAACTAAAACAATTGCACAGCTGCAAAGATTTTGTTATTGGCTGAAAATGAATGAGACAGTTTCTAGATATATAAGAGGGTGTACTATGTGTGCTAAAAGAAAGCCCAACAATAGAAAACTAGGCTTGTACAATGCTTTACCAGTTCCTTCTCACCCTTGCTAAAGTGTTTCCATGGATTTTGTTGGAGGACTGCCTAAGTCTAGAAAAGGTCATGATTATATGTATGTGGTTGTGGATAGGTTTAGCAAAATGTGTATTTTGATACCTTGCAATAAACAGATTATAGTTGAACAAACTGCAAAACTATTGTTTGAACATGTATGGGTTCATTTTGGATGACCCACTTCTATTGTATCTGATCGAGACACCTAATTAGTGGGGAAGTTTTGGTCAATTATATGGGAGCTGATGGACATCCAACTGAAGAAAAACACAACTTTTCATCCACAAACCGATGGCTAGACAAAAGTAGTTAACAGGACAATGATCTAGTTACTCAGAGAATATTGTAGCAAACATCCTAAGCTTTGGGATGAAGATTTGTGTTATGTGCAGCATGCTTACAACAGAGCAAAACACTCTTCTAAAAAAAGATCTCCTTTTGAGACCTGTTTTGGTTTCATACCAAGGTCTCCTCTGGATTTTTCCTTTGGCAAAGATACCACAATTGATGGACACAGTGATGTGGACAAGGAAACTACGTTCATTGAACAGATCCAGGAGATCCACCAGGTAGTATAGGAACAACTGGAAAAGAGCAAAGCCAAATACAAGGCAAGGCATGACAAGCATCGGATGGAGCATAGTTTTCAAGTTGGAAACCAGGTGTGGCTGTATATGAGCAAGGATAGGATGCAAGGTGAAGGTAAAAATCTAAAGCCTATCAGGTATGGACCCTTCAAAATACTTGAGAAGATTGGTGAAAATTCTTTTTTCCTTGATCTACCAGCTTACATGCACATCTACTCAGTCGTAAATGCAGATTGCTTGAGATTGTTTGAACCTTTAATGACTGAGGATCCTAAAGAGCAAAGTCAATTGCCTTCTATTAATGACCTACTACCTAAATATCTGAATGAATTGCAGGAAGACATAGTCTTGGACAGGAAGGTGAGGACGATGCACAGAGGAGATGTTGAGTACCTTAGAATTGGACTCAAAGGTTCAAATTTGAGTAGTGCAAAGTGAATTGAGATTGGACAAGTGAGACAACAATACCCTTACTTAGTCAACGCTTGAGAGAAAACCAACTTTTGGCGGTCCAAAATCTTTTCAGTGAGAAGGCCATGATCCGAATTGGATCCATAAAGAAATATTAATAGAGCCATGGTTGTACCAGTTCATGAAAAACTTCAAAGAATTTGAAACAGCGATCAAAAACACCTCTAAACTAGTGGCAATGGAAAACAACATGGAACGATGAGGACCTCAATCAAAACGCGCTAACCGAGGCCCATGGAGACTGTGTGGGAGGCAAAATTAGCCGCTGGGAGACCTGGATCGGGAAACAGAGGTATTTATTTTATGCGCTTAGTGCTAATCATGCATCACTGGGTGAAAAACCTCAAATTGGAGAAGCCTTGAGTGCTCGGTCACGTGGCAGCTAGGAAAACCATGGACAAAAGTCTAAAGGACAATGTAGGACCTGTGCTCCAAAAACCAGTGGTATTGATTGGGGGCACCCTCAAACAGTAAGAGAAATTGGTAAAAATGGAGCGATCCCACTCAGCGATCGACACATGGCGAGTAGAGGAGAGAGAAAACTGCCACTGATCGCATGCTAACAGTCGAGTAAGTCAACCATGAGAAATGTGTGAATGGCATCAAATTTGAGGGCTCCAGATCTGACAACTAAGATAGTGCCCGATGGGAAAGTGGAATTGACAGGGGATTAAGCTGCAGTTTATAAAGATTTGACATCCAATTTGACTACCAAGGTGGCAGGAGACTCATTCCATGACGTAATGGAAAAACTGAACCAATGAAGCGAATTGGCACAGCTACAGGAAGACATGTGGTTGCTCCCTATGAGTTTGATGATGACGCCGAGAACGGGAACTCCAAGCAAAGCTATAGTAGGTGATTTGATGAGAAGTGGAAGAGGAATTGAATAGCCATGGGTACGAATGGCCTTAAAGCCATGCACAGGAAAAGCAGAAAGACACCAGAACGTTGAGAGGAGGACAAAACATAGAAAGGAAGAACAGAGAGAAGAAAGACAGTGAAGCAAGAACAAAATGGAAGACAGAGGCCCGAGCAGACTGAAGGCAGCATCAAGCACCAGAGAGCTTGAGGGATTGAAGCCATCCTAGAGACGATCTATCTAGACTGAGCACCACATTGTGCTCTCTCAATTATAGGCCACAAGGTCAGAAAGCTGGTAAGGAAAATAGTTTGTGTACTCTAGTGGCTTGGGGCATCCAAGAACCACCCTGCCAAGCAGATTCCATTTCAAGGGACTCACATTGGGCTCCTTCATTGTAATTCTTTGCTTAAAGACACAATAAAAGAAGGCCAACACTGAGAGCTAGACCAGAGATGTAGCCCTGGAGGATAGGGTGAACTCCTTATTAAATTCTTGTGTTCTTGTATTTGCTTACTATGTTTCTCTGTTGTTTTCCATTTCAAGTGTCTGTGTATTTGCAATCTGATCGATCCGTTGATTAAATAATATAGACACACACTAGCACATGAGTTTGTAATACCTTCATTTAATAAATCTTAAACTGAGGTCACTCATAGGTAGATTATCAAATCACCCCTTATTCTGGAACCTACAGGAAACAGTTGTGATCAAATTGTCTTTCAAGATCAATGAGTGTGTTCTCTACATCCACAACAATCTTGTCCATATCAATCAAGGTGTTCTCCACCCACTCGTCCTAGTTAGCATACTATTCAATGTCAAGTCTGGGGTGGTGGATGTATGCTCCCAACTTGACCCTGAGTCTAAGTTTAGTTATAACCCTCTGAGGGTCATACTGCCATATGAAGCTATTTCTGAACTTCATCTTTTGTGGTAAACTATGAGCCTCTAGTTCATCTTCTCTATTGTTGCAAATGAATGCACCCAATTGGTTTTTTCACTTTGAACTGGGTTTTCTTCCTATAAGCTAGGAAGTGGACCTCATCAAAGTCGATGATTTGTCTGAAGTATTCAAGAGAAAATATCCTCATAGGGAGGTATTTGGGAAATTTATAGGGGTCTAATTGACAGCCATAGATTCTAATCTCAGTGTGGTTCTGGTAGAGGTACTAGTCTCCCACCTTGCTATTCTTTGTGAATTGTAGCATTCTCTTCATCTATGGGCTGATTCTAGGCTGAGTCTTAGAAGTCAACATGTTCATGACATGGTATACAAAGGAATCTAGGAAGTCTTTGTAGGTGAATGTTGTGGAAAAATTGTGGACCAAGGGTGTCCAGTAGATGACTAATCTCTGTCTTCCCTTGGTATTGAGCTTTTGGATGCTCAAAGGGAAATTATTTGTCTAGTAATACAAGAACATATGAAATAAAACAGAAGAGTATTTGAAAACTCTTTCAGTGGGTAGTTTAGTAATTTTTCATGCATTCTGTTTGCGATGAACTAAGAATAATCAAACATGAAAACAGGAGGCTTGGCTAGAGCAAAAATGGACAAGAAGGCCAAGATGACCTCATCAACATGCTCATATATGGTATATCCAAGGATGCGTGAGAGCATGGTGATTATGTGTCTGGCAGTCTCTGAGGAAAAGGTGGCAGCATAGGTTGGGGTATCTATAGGAGTATGGCAGTCTTCAATGATAAAGTTCTGGAAGATGTGTTTGATTTTCACTTGGTCTAGCAAGATATATTAGTCCAACAAGTGTCTAATGTATAGAGGAGTCAAATTGCGACTAGATTGGATTTGAAGCATCTGGTTAACTGAGTCAGGTATAATCGTGAATAATAACTCATGGTTTGGGGCAACAATAGCCCTTTGGCTAGGGACATAGAAGGCATGACATTAATGTACAATATCTGGGAAAGGGTGAACTTTTGGGAATGTGTACTTCAACAAATTGGATTCCCAAAGTTGATGTCATCAGCGTGGTTTGAAAATATATCCTTACTCCAATAATGGAGCTTAAAAAGGTGGGCTAGAGTTGTAGTGTCCTTCATTTGGGAATCCCTATCTGCTAGGGCCAAATGGTCAATGTCCAAGCAAGGGATTGAGACGAGTGTGACATCCAAAGTGGTCTGGGCAGCCATCTTGAGGATAAAATGTGGGAATTAGGCTTGTACAAATTGTATAAGTGAAGCTTTGAACAGGTCTATACAAATATAGGGTATTGGCAGTTTGCAGGATAGTAGTTTGGGCATTTCAGGGGGGAAATATTCTCAATTTCAAGGAAATCAATTAAATTCAATTAATTATTTCTTGAATCCACTGTACATTTTGAAACTGAAAGAGTCGTTCTGGTTTTTTGTTAAAATACCTGGAAATGGTGGTATAGGCTACAAACTGGTGTGAATGGTGGTCACAGAGGGTACTGTGGCTGCAGTTTTTCACTAGAGGGCCGAGTTGGGCTTCCAGAGCGTGTTTGGGAGGCAGTTGGTAGTCAAATCGGGTAGCAGAGGCTCAAGGTGGAATAGGAAAGCTTGGGAGGCCTTCAGTGTTAGGCCCCTATACTACTAGTGTAACCCCTTATTATTATTATTACAATGCCCTTATTATATTTTTGTACCCATGTAGTCCACATATTGTTACTATTGTACCCCATAGAAGCCCACTATTATTATTATTATTTCCTTATATTATTATTGTTATCTCAGCTCTAATTATATTATGACCCCTTAGACTCCTATATATAGAAAGGAGGTATTTTAGTTTGTATCATCCAAGAATTTTTCATTTGTGTAATGTATTGGAGGTTGCCACCTTGAAGAGGCTGAATTCTAAGGTGTTAAATTATCTTTTTGTGAGCTAGTTTCATAGCATTTGGTATCAGAGCTTTGAATTCTAGGGTTTCACTGCTCCAAACAGGTCATTGTGGAATTTTATCTATAACTATGTTTCTACGATGTTTCAAATGCTACCAAAAAAACCCATTTGATAAGAAATCATGCGGAACCTCGGGTCCAAATGTCATAGCTTTAAAAGCAATATTTTGGGAGATATGATCTAAGGAAGTGGGTCTTTTTTCAAACTCCTGAATTACATTCCAAACATGTGACAGGGAGAAAATAGTCATAACTTTTGTTTTCAACATCAGATTGAAATTTCATAAGAGCTTACAGAACGAGGATGGATTGTTATTTCTTGTGTACATTTTTCAGATCCTAAGGTCGAAATAGTGACACGTGGCACTTCATACAGGTTCGTTCTTCTGAAAAGATATACAATTAGGTCATCTTGGGAGATTGTGCATAACTCTTTATTGGAGAATCTAAATTCAATCAGACTTGTGGCATTGGAAACAGGACATAGAGGGCTACTACATGTTGTGAGTTTAGAATTGGAAGATCCAAAATTACAGAGTTACAGTCGTTTCAAGATCGAGCTCCTAAAATCAAGAAAAAGCAAGATGAGGAAGTTTGATGGCAAGGGTCCAGTAAATTGGATACTACAGATGGAGAAATATTTTGACCTATATGGTGTGCCACTATTAAAAAAGGTATCTATTGCATCTAATTATTTAGAATCGAATCAATTTTATGCTATAAAGGGCTTTGTTCTTGTAAACCACTTGTCACGTGGTCAATTTTCACAGAGGAAATGACAGCACATTATGAGGATACAAAGAGAAACTCCTTCTTTAACCAATTGATAAATCTCAAACAAAAGGGTTCAATGGAAGAGCACATTGAAGACTTTAAAAAATTGAATAGAAGGTTAAATTATATTCTATAGAAGCAAAGGATTGATGTCTTTATAGGGACTTTAAAGGATAACATTCAACATGAGGTTCATTTTTGGGAACCTGATTCATTGGAGGAGGCATTCGAGTTGGCAAGAAAAATTGAAAGCGAAATTATGAAAACAAGGAATCCCACCATTCATGACTATAATTATGGACGTGTTTCTTCTCGTAGCCTTCCACAACCTATAAGGCTTACACCAAAACAATTAGAAGAAAAAAGAGAAAAAGGGCTTTGTTACAATTATGATAGAAAATGCACTAAAGGTCATAAGTGTGCTGAGAAGAAATTATTTTACATAGAGTATGAAGAGGAGGAAGAAAAGGATTAAGAAACATCAAAAGAAGAGGATATAAGCTAGGACCCAACCCCAGAGAAAGAAGAATTGAATCCGACCATATCTTGTAAAGCATTGGCAAGAATTACCACTCAAACTCTCATGATAGAAGGACATATGAAGAAGAAAAAGGTTCAAAAAGTGAAACATCACATCAAGAAAGAAGAAATGAATCCAACCATATCTTATAATGCATTGGCCGGAATTACTACTCGTCAAACTATTAAGATAGAAGGACATATTAAGAAGAAATATGTTCAAGAAGTGAAAGATCACATCAAGCATCAAGAGATGAATCCGACCATATCTTGTAAAGCATTGGAAGAAATTACCACTCCTTAAACTCTCAAGATAGAAGGAAATATCAAGAAGAAAAAGGTTCAAGAAATGAAAGATCACATTGAGCATCAATAACAAGTTCTCCAACTTTTAAAGGATAACGCCACTTTGGTGCAAAATCGAATGAAATAATAGGTAGATCAACATCGCAGTGAAAAATGTTTTGATGTAGGTGATTGGGTATTTTTACGGTTACATCTCAAGCAAGCTATTTATGAGAAGGAAATGCTGGCAATACTACTACATGCACTTAAGAAATGGCGACCTTACCTAATGGGAAGACACTTCAAGATAAAAATGGGTCATAATAAGTCTTAAATAAATTTTAGAACAAATATTATCATCACAACATAAAAAATGGGTCACAAATATGTTGGGTTATGATTTTGACATCATCTACAGAAAAGGGAAGAATTATTTCTTTTGCGGATGCGCTCTCAAGAAAGGATGAGGATGTGGAAGCATTGTTTTGTGCTATTTTTATTATCCAACCAAATTGGATAAATGAAGCAAGGAATGAATGGAAGAAGGAAAAAGAAGTGTGGCTACTCATTCAAAAGTTGCAAAATATCCCAATTCAAACAATATTGCCATAACTTAAAGAGGAAGGAAAAATCATATCGGAACCTACAGCAGTCATAGAAACAAGAACCCGATAGTTAGGAAATCGATCAGTTTCAGAGTATCTCATCAAGTGGAATAACTTAGCCCTTGAAGATTCCACATGGGAGGACAAAGTTTTTATACAGAAGCATCAAAAACTACTCAAGCATTAAGGACAACACTTTTTAAAGGAGAGGGGCATGTTAGGCCCCTATACTACTAGTGTAACCCCTTATTGTTATTAGTACAACCCCCTTATTATATTGTTGTACCCATGTAGTCCCCATATTGTTACTATTGTGCCCCATAGAAGCCCAATATTACTATTATTATGCCCTTACATTATTATTGTTATGTTGGCTCTGATTATATTATGACCCCTTAGACTCCTATATATAGAAAGGAGGTATTTGCATTTGTATCATCCAAGAATTATTCATTTGTGTAATGTAAAGGAGGTTGCTCCCTTGAAGAGGCTGAATTCCAAGGTGTTCAACTATATTTTCTATCCTTTTGTGAGCTGGTTTCATAACATTCACAAAGAAAATGAGCGAAAAGGGTGAAAATGGGCATCTTTCACCTTTTAACTAATAACGGTAAAAAATTGGCAGGGAATTTCATAATGAACAGTGATGGTTTTGGGCTTACGTGGGGAGGCGGTTTCATTGCTCATCACACGCTTTTAGGAGTGCGGTGGTATTTTCCTAAGAGCATGCGAGTTAACGAGGAGATGCCACATAGCCAAAAGGGGCAAGAGAAAAACCATGAATCTTGCGTGCTTTGAGGTGGGTAAAGATCAGTAGGTGAATGAACATGATGTGGATGCGCACCGCCAGATATGGGGGTGGCAGATCTAATGACTATCACACGGTGAAGTTGCATAGTGGGAGCAAGGGCGGAGATTTGTGGGGCCCAGGGGAATTAATTACACTAAACTGTAATTAATAAATGTATCAACTAGGTTAAATATAATGTGGATTTATGAAGTGGGACCGGGTTTATGCGGCGGGATTTGTTAACCACAACAAGGGGGTGGTTTGAAAGGTTTTTATACCAGGAATTAGTGAATTTTGAAGTTAGTTAAATAAAGTGGAAGGGAGAGAAAGGTTATAATAAGGCGGTTTTAGAGGGTAAAAGGGTTAGGTTGGGAAATATATGAATGGGGGGGTTAATAAAGGAAAGGCAGGGGGGGATTTAAGCTTAGGATAAGGGTTTCTAGTAGGTTTTTAGGCAAAAGGGGGAAATTAATAAGGGGAAAGTGGTTTCTTCAAAGGGGAAAGGATTTCACACTAGGGAAAAGGGGATTTTGGTTGGGAAATGACCTTTGGAAGCTAATTTGTTAGGGAAATGTGTGAAACCAAGGGGTAAGGGTGAAATGAAGTGAAAAAGGGTATTTTCACAGGAAAAGATGGGATAATGGGGAAATTAGTAAGTATGTAGTTGGGGTTGAAATGGAATGAGGGGAAGCTAGCCAAATCAACTTATGAACATCCTTTCACTTTCATAACTACTCCTGCACACTAAAACATATGATTAAGCATAATATATGTGCTTTTGCTTCAATCAACTTTGTACTTCTGCAACCTTTCTTCTGCTTACCCTTTACTTACCCTAATGTTTTTTTCTTCACTTTATTGGGTGCACTTAAGCTAGCAAAGCCTTTCTTTAAATTTTCTTTTGAAAAGTAAACTATCTAATTCTAACCTTATATCTTCCAATGGCTCATATTAAGCTTATGAGCACATTTTATTTCTCTACCTAACTACAGATCTGCCAAGATTAAACAGTTTGGAAAGATCTTTTATTCTATAACTATAAACATGAAATTTAAAGCACGAAGTAGTCAAGATTAAACTATTTGACTATTCATGGCTTGTGGCATTTATGATAAGCTGCACACAACCATTATTTTGGACAGTGAAGTAAAAATTAGTGGCAATTAGACTTGTACACTTTCATGATCTGTTTTCGTTTTGGGTTCATATATTTTCACTTTTTTTTTTCTTTTCTTATTATTTTTGTCCTTTGATATTTCTTTTAGGACATACCCTCTTTACATTTTTTAATTTTTTAATATGGAAAACATTTTTTGAAAAGCAAAGGTATGTACAATATTACAAGACTAACCAAACCAATTCTAAATTATGAATCCTATTAATATAGGACCCTAACAGTGGTTCCACATGGGGATGGCATTTCCTGGTGAAATGTCAAGAACTCTAAAGATCAGTATCCTTTGAATTGGGACTGAGTTACCTTGTAAACTATTTTTTCTGTGATTCCTGCCTTATTGATACTTATGATGGTGAAACCTTTCAAAGCTTAGGGCCTTCTCTACGGGCTTCAATTTTAAAATGATTACCATCCAATCCAATCTATACTCTACAAAGTTATGTACAATGATGCAAAATAATGTGAACTATAGTTAATCAGTGGAAAATTAATGCTTCGGCATTGTACCATTGACAAGTCCTCCTAGTAGATCTGATCCATGTATCTATCTTAAGAAAAATAAATTGTTACCCATATACCCATAAATGACGTAAGGCCCTTGCCATAAGAAATCAGATTTTCCATGTTTGCCTTTGTCTTCCTTTCTTGAATCCCACTTAAGAAATTTATCACCTATGTAAAAATCATCTACTTTGGTCTTTTTATCAAATATCCTTTTGATTTTGTCCTGGATTGCCTATGATTTTACATATACTTCTTTTTTGGTCTCCTGCAAGTGTATGGTCTAATTTATCCTTCTTTGGATATCATTTGGTTCCACCTATAATTCTTCAATGATATTCGTCACTAACACTCCCATTGAGGATGGAAAAATAGAATCATCCCATATACTAACTGATAGGGAGATGTTCCAATGGATTTCTTGGTAGTTAGTGTGTCTGCCCATAAGGCATTGACCAACCTTTTATTCCATGTCCTCTTGCTGTCTTCCAGTAATTTCTTAATGATATTGACCAGGCTTTTGTTACAGGATTCTGCAAGTCCATTACCTTGAGGGTAATATGTAGTGGAGTGGCCCAGGGTGATGTGGTACTTGTTATAGAAGTCTATCATTCTCTTGGATTTAAAGGCAACTGCATTATCAGTAATGAGCTTCTGACGACACCCAAATCTTGACAGGATATTATTTTATAGGAAGGAGACAATGAAAGTGTTTGTGGCTTGTCTAGAAGGTATGACCTCTATCCATTTAGTAAAATAGTCAGTGGCTGTCAGAATCCACTTATGCTGGGCTGAGGAGGCCAGTTGTATTTCTCCAATGAAGTCTAACCCCCATTATTGAAATGGCATTTCAGTGGAGATTGGTTTAAGAGGCAAGGGTAAAAGTTTTCTCTTTCCCTCAAATATCTGGCACTTATGACATGAGGTCACATGTTTCTTAACATCTGCAAACAAGGTGGGCTAGTAAAAACCAACCCTCAGAATTTTTTCAGCAGTAGCTTTCCAGTACAAGTGTCCTCCACAATCCCCTGCATGAAACTCTTGCATAATTTTATCAGCTTCATCTTTTAGTAAGCAGTTCACAAGAATACCGCTAATGTCTTTCCAAAACAAAGCATTATTTATAATACAATATCTTAATGACTTCATTTTCAAAACCCTAGCTTTAGTTCTTTCCAAACCAAGAGGGGCTTGTATGTTTAGTGATACAAATATAATATCTACATACTAGGGTGAATCGCTAAAAGGTTCATTGATCTGTGGAGTCGCCATATCTTCCTGATCATCAGGGGCACCAATGAATTTAATATCTAGGGCTTGACAGTTCGATTCAACGATGAGTTTGGCTAAACCTTAGCCTTTGATAAGTTTAGTAGACTTTATTTATATGTCATATTCAAATATTGTGGCAATCCATTTGCCTTTCTTTCCTTTAGGCCCATTTTGTGTCAAAATGTCCTTAACTACTGATTTTGGAACATAAGAAATGATGTGAGGATACAGATTGTAGACTCTGAAATATTTGATGGCCTTTACTAAAGCTAATGCTTGTTTTCCCATAATATTGTATTCTAGTGTGGCATCTCTTAAGGATCTACTGAAAAATGCAAGTGGTTGTTCATATCCTTGGTCGTTCTTTTGCAACAAGATTGATGTAATGGTGTGTTTTGAAGCAAAAGAAAATATTATAAAGTCTTTCTAAAAATCAACATTTATAAGGACTAGAGTATTGGTTAAGGCTTCCTTGATGACTTCAAAGGATTTTTTGGCCTCCACTATGCATTTAAATGTTGAGTCCTTTCTCAACATGTTATTTACTTCTCTAATCAATTCTACTAAATTTGAAATGAATCTCCTATGAAAATTTATCTTGCCTAAAAATGACTGCAACTCTTTAATGTTTCTAGGATGGGAAATGTTCAAAATGGCCTCTATTCAAGCAGGATCTATTCTAATTCCATCTTTGGATATTATATGTCCCAACAATTTACCCTCTTCTAGAACAAAGAGTGTATTTTTGGGATTTAAAGAAATCCCAAATTTCCTACATTTAATGAAAACTCTTTTGAAATGGTCTAGGTGTTCATTATCAGATTTAGAAAAGATAGTGATGTCATATTATTATACTACTAGGAAGTCATGGATCTCCATGGCAAAATCTATATCCATAGCTCTTTGAAATGTTTCTCCTGCATTCCTTAATCCAAAAGGCATCTTCAAATACATGAATGTACCCTAAGGGGTAGTAAATGGAGTTTTGGCTTCGTCTTCTGGTTGAACTAAGACCTGGTTATATCCAGAAAATCCATCAAGTAAAGAGATTGGGATGAGCCTACTACCCTCTGGAGGATATGGTCCATTTTTGGTAGAGGATAGTTGTCTTTTAATGAGACGTTGTTTAAATTTCTGGATTTGACACAAAGTTTGATTTCCTAGTCTTTTTCCTAGTATTGACTAAGTTTGAAATCCAATCTGAGTATCTAATGGGGGACATAATTTGGGCATCATACATTATTTTTACTTCTTTCTCAATAGATGGCATAAGGACTGGGTTAATTCTCCTAAGTTTCGGTTTAAAAGGTTTATGATCCTCTTTGAGAGGTATTTTGTGTTGAATTATGCTGGTGTCATAAGACTTCAAGTCTTCATAACTCCATGCAAATACATATTGGGACTCTTTAAACATATTTATGCATTTTACCTTTTCCTCTGGAGGTAAGGTTTTTGATATTTTAATGAGTTTTGGTTTTTCCTCAGTTCCTATGTTACGCTCTTCCATGTCTGCCCTCAAAGGTTCCATTTTGGGTTTCCTAGCTACATCATTTGAGTCAAAAAAATATTCTAAAGGGACTAATCCCTTGGGAAAACAATTATTTTAAGGATTAAGGATTTCAGGATCATCATTCATTATTTCATCTATTTCTACATTTTCTAAGCTACCTATTTCTACTTTACTAAATTTAGTAGGTTTTTGTATATCTAAAATATTTACATCTATGTCATTTTCTACTGTATAGTCTACATCTATTTTACAATTCTGAAATTCACCTTCAGCATTCATGAAGTTGTAAACCTAAGAAGCCTGGGAGAAAATCTGCCAATACTTCAAGTTGTCTGGTATAACAGGCCTATGTCTTACTTCTACAATGTACTTATGGTTGGGTTGAAAGGGAAATTTGTAGGTACTAGCAAAAGTGTCAAGACTATGGGCTTGCATGTTTTGTTTTCTAGGAATGGTTGCAAAGTTTGTTTCTAGGAGGTCTTTAATCAAATCTAGGATAGTCTCCCTGTATTGAATAATTCTGGGATTGTTTACAGAGTATTCACCATTAATTTGTTTAATAATAAGTTCTGAGTCTCCAACTATAGAAACTCTTTTGGCTCCAATTTTTCTAACCAATTGTAACACTAAGTTCAGGGCTTCATATTCAGCCATGTTATTGGTACACTTGAAGCTCAATCTGAATGCATGTCCCTCAGAATGATTATTCTCCATATTATGGATCCACATTCCTGCACCAGCCCCTAGTATATTCACAGATCCATCAAAATCTAGATGCCACAGGGACTCATGAAAATTTTTCTCACTATCATATGTTTTATATTTCAGTTCTTTAGTTGTGATTTGATTATTGTCATGTTCTAAATCGTACAAGATGAAAGAGTCCATATTAGAATGCATGGAGTATATGGGAAAGTTTTTTGGTTTTTTAGCACTACTCACCATGTATTTCATCAAGCTCTATCTGGATAATTTCCTTTGTTGGCCAAAAATGGATGTGGTGGCATAAGACATATCTAACTGCAAGGATCCTTGCAATTTTTCTCCCCATGATCGAGATAACAGCATTCCTTATTTGGGTGGGATGTCTACAACTACTATGTCCATTACAATACTTTTCATTGGGCATTGCAATACAGTTACACATAAATCCTTTATCAAACCAAGGCATTTAACTTGGCTAGAGTCAAAAGGAAAACAAGTCCTTATATGGTCTGGTGATGTCTATGTTCAGTCTCTCCATGATTGCTTTTGGCATCAAATTATGGGATGCCCCTGAGTCTAACATACCATTATGCAATATTTTGTCATGAATGTTTAGGCTAATGTAGAAAGGAGGAATTCCCCCTTGCTGATGAGTACCATTCACCTCAGGTCCAAACAATAATTTAGGTTGATCATCACTCAAATTGACAACATCTTCTCCCTCTCTTATATTTAAAGTTTAAGTTATTTGTGATCTATAGGATTCATTCTTTACTAATTCGGTCAAAGGAACTGATATTTTTTGTTTTTCTATTTCAATTTCGATGTTGAAAGGGGGATGAGTTTTGTTTGTTTGAATGAGATCTTCCTTAAGGAATGTAGTCTATGTGTTTTTATCCTGTTTCTCAGTACTAGGCATTTGAGTATGTGTTTCAACTATTTTTCCGTGATTTATCTTATTTGGAATGTTTTAAGTGATTGTTTCAGTTTGTGTTTTAGTGGAAGTTATATCTACAAATTTGGGGTAGAAGTCTCTAGTGTTTCACTAGGGAGGATTTGTAAGATTTTAGTGATAGGAGCTTCTATTATTTTCTTAGTCTGGGTCTGGATTGATCTCTTAATGGAATCTTCATTGTTATTTTTACTTCTTAAGCTATATTGTTTCTGTACCTCATATATAGCTGACTCATATGATTGTTTAAATTCAAAGGATTCACCAGATTTTATCTGCAACTGTTGTAGCATGTATAACTCTTGTTCTTCTTGAGTGAGAAAAACAACATCTTCATCTTTGGTTTCTAGTAAGTTTATCTTGGTATCATCCTCTCCTTCTTGGTCCCGTGGACCCTCAGCATAGTTCTCCTAGAAGGGGGCCTAATCTGCTGATCTGGTATAGCATTCATTCCAGTGTTAGGGTTCTTTGTAAAATTGGGGTTTCTTATTGGGGGTGGTTGTTGATTCTCCCATTGAGTTTTCCTTTCCATGTTATATAATCTATCCATTATTCTCTCCACACTCTTGGCTAAAATATATATCCTTCCATCAGAAGTGGAAGTTTCTTCTTTAATTACAACTATCTTTTCATTTCTCATTCTGGATTTATTGGCTAATAGGTTCACCTCTACAATAACAACATCACTTTTCATTTGTTCCAACATTTTAGGGTTTCTTTCTCTTAACTGGTATGACATGTCAGTGCCAAAACCATCAGGGAATTTAGTTGACACTAGGTCAGGTTGAGGCTTAATATTAGTTGGGATTGCATTGCAGATATTATTGAACCTAGTTCAATAATGCTGGACTGGCTCATTAGGAGCTTTTCTAATATTTTCATTTTCAGAAAGTATTTGCAGAACATTTCTCTTTCTCTCCCATCTCTCAGTGAATAATCTATGAAAATTAGCTGAGTTTGCAATATGGTGGAAACATAAATCTTTGAACCATTTCTTAACATCCTGTTTGGGCAAACAACCTCATTTGGAGATCTGATTCATCTATTTCATGCAACTCAAAATAGTCAATCATCCTATTTACATGTTGTTGGGAAGTGTACTGACCAGTAGCATCAAATAAAAATATTTTTCTCTGATAATCTTGGGGCATGGCATGGAGTTGTGCAGGTAAAACCAGAGGTGCATACCAGTCTGCCATGGCTTGGATTCTAGCTTGACTAAGGCAGAAAGTGTTGGTAGTTGAGGAAGGGATTGAACTGGATGGAGATGAACTAGATGATGGTGAGGATGGTCTATGAATAACTGGTTTAGGGGATTGGATTGTGGTGGATACTATTGGTGAGGTTATGGTAAAAGAAAGTGTATTTATAGTGAGTGAAGATTGTGCAGAAATTTTAGAGGCGGTAGCAGTAAGGGTAACTAGTTCAACAGATTGTTGAAGGTAAGCACTATCTATATATCTTATGAATGTAGAGGTCAAAGCTTCTAACTTGTCAAAAGTGTCAAAGAAAAATTTATCTAAATCTAGATGGATAAGCCTTTTTGATTCAATGAGTTGAGTAAACTCAGGGTCTAACATTGTTTCATGGATGGTATTCTCAGATTTCGTTCTAAATAATGAGAGGTCAAATGACAAATCAAAAGGGATTTCCTCTAAATTTGAAAACTCCATAGGGAGTCTATTTGCTTTGAATAACTGGCTACTACTAGCCTGAGTTTCTTCATTTTCTGGTTTTCTTAAAAAAAAATATGTGCCATCAACTATAGTACCAGGGTTTGGATCTGGGTTTTCCCTAGTATAGTGATTCTTCTTAGGAGCCAGAATTCTAACCTTTTTAACTTTGTTTATGAAACTTATAAAAAACAACTTGATAAAAATGAACTTAAGGGGATTAAGATTAAATTTAAGGTTTCCTTAAACTTTTATGAGACCGAGGATCAAAGTTCCCAGTATGGTTGCCAATTATGTTATCACTCCAAAATTTCTTCCAAGTTGTTAACAAAAAATGATAGGGGTAACCACAAACCACTTTTACAGATCAAGAACTAGCATTCCTAATCTCAGAGAGGGCTCTCCTTTTTTATTTAACTTTGTTTTAGTTAATTAATTTTAGGCTAGTTATGATTGTGCTTGGGTTTTGATTTAAATTTGGGTGGTGGGATCACTTACATAGATGAAAAAGGATTGTCTTTTACCATTGAGATATGGGGTCAAATGTCAAAGAAACAAGAATGGATTAAGTTCTAAAAATAGTGTCTAGAGGGCAAGATAGGTGAGTTATTACATATCTCAAACGCTGGATGGTGAAATGGTTTCCAATCGGATCCAGGGAGAAATTGAGGGTTCCCTAGGCCAGATCATGAAGATATTGAAAGAAGTCAACCGGGATGGGAGAGCAATTAAGGGTTCTCACATCCAGGTATCAAAGGAAAACATATAAATGAGTAATTGTGCAAAACATAATGTACTTAAACAAATTCTAAGTGATATCTCCAGTAAATTCATTCAAATTGAGGAAAACATTTAAGATTTTGAAACACATAAGAAGGTAACAAAATTTAGACAAAGAAGATAGTTCACTACAAATAGTTCACCTCATGAATCCTTTAGTGAAATTATTTTATTACTTGCTCCAGTCCGTTGACTTGAAAATTCGTACAATCACCCTTAGGATTAATATCAAAATAACTCTACAAATGTATAGTAATCCACACCTAATACTTCAAATTATGAAGTATTTATACAAAAATAATTTACAAAATATCTCAAACTGCATTTAGAACTAATTAGGAAAAGGAAATATCATCATGCAAGAAGATAAAGATAGCTATTGAACTATTGTTTTTCGTCACTTTTACTTGGTTTCTACTGTCTTTTATTCTTTGATATTTTTTTTTTTTAAGTTGATTGGTTGTTTGGTATTTACAGTAGATGTCATTTATATTTATGACCTTTGATCTGATACGCTTCAACCTTGTTGACCTGTCAATACCCTTTTACTATGCTCTTTTACTTTTTACTATATGCTTATATTTTTACTGTGTATTTCCTAGAGTAAATCATTGATTTTTTCCCATGTCTCATCATTTGGTAATTGGATATTGAGCATTTTTCTGTATATTTCATCTACCTCTATATACCTGACAAAAGTTGGCTTATTGACAAAAAGTTGTTTTACCTCATGTTCGAGGTAAAACAAGTTTTCAAAAGTTTGGTATAATAATTTTCCTATCGATATGCCCTTTATGGATGAAGTGTTTATGTGATCTCTAGCCACTTCCCTAATATTCTAATTGTAATCCTCTTGTGTTGTTAACTTATCATTTATAACTAAGGGATTAGGTAATCCATTTTGCCTCAAAAGTTCGAACTTAACCATGAACTTGTCAATGGCCAGTTGCATGGTTTGAGACTTATCCTCCAAGTTCAACATCAAATTCCACTTAGTTAGGACTCTTCTAACTTCCAAAATTGTACCTGTCATGTTAGGTATTTATAGCTCTTGAAGCTCATACTTGTTCTTGGAGTTGAGGAAACGGATGATTCTTGCTACCTCCTCTAGCATATCTCCAAGTTCTTCTTTGACTTTTTGAATGGATTCTGTAGCCTACTTTATGAATTAAATTTGTTTAGAAATGACCCAAATGGATGGCCAAATATCATTAACAGAGTCAATGATATTGGCCCAAAGTGTTTCCTTAGCCTGAACTAGAGGCTCATCGAGTGCCAATTGCTTTTCTAGGCTCTTGATTCTTTCTGTCATCCTTGTGGCCTTTTGTTGTTCTTCTTTATGCATGATTTAGGCATGTTTGTAATTTGTCTTGAGGCTAGTGACTTTTTCCTTAATTTTGTTCATCTATGTGATGTTAATGGACATCTCTTCCATCGCTTTGACAAGCCTATTTGCTTCATCTCCTATGGAGCCTGTTGTGTTCAATATTGTTGCTGATGTAGTTGGTGTAGATGTTGGTAATGCAGTGGTCATTGGAGAAGTGGGAGCTAAGGATGCTGCCAAAGTAGAAGGTACTACAGTAGTAACTGTTGGAATGATAATTTCAAGAACATCATCAAGACTAGCTTGTTTGAGATGAATCAAGTTATCTAAATCTTTTTCCATATCCTTCAACTGATCATTTAGTTGCAACACTAGGTCCATCATCTCTTCATCAGTGCTTTCACTTTCCAGGACATCATTTATCTGTCAGTGCTATGAATGAGGCAACTTAAGTTGTTTCTTGAGGGCTACTATGTCCTCATTCTTCTTCTTGATTAATTTCTCTATGGCCTTAACATCACTTGGGTCATGGCCCAGTTCAATGATCAAGTCCTGCAAGGATTTTATCCTAGTGTATTTGGCCTGTGAGGAGACCTTCTCCAATTTGTACAGGGTTGTCACATTGCCCAATGATTCCTGCAGCTTATAGTCTTCCATGGCCTTTCTTGTGTGGGTGGAGTAAATCATTTCTCTAGCCTTTTTGTGGAACTCTATTTGATCAATAGGATGAACATCCCTGTCCAACCCCTCAAAATTTGTCTTCTTGTAATCTGCTAAGGTCTTTGGTTGTTGTAGAGTGGGCTGCAAAAATGATACCTACATTTTCCCTACTTTGATGTCAAAGGTTAACATCAGTCTAGTCTGGTTTGGTGGTGTAAGCTTGAGATATTGGGCATATTTCTCTGCCTTAAATTCTTCATTCCTCATGTTTATCTATTTGAATCTATCTTTGATATCCTTTTCCTTGTTAGCTGGCCTGACAAAGGAAGAAACCTCCATGCTCTGATGTCTCTCTATCATCTCTATATTGGAGGTTGATGGATGTTATGTTTCACCTGATGCAACTATTTTTTCAGTTCTCTGCCCCATTTCCTTAGTGTTAGTTATTTCCTCTGAAGCAATGTTCCCCTCCCGTTCAAAGAAAAGATTCAACTTGGGCCTCTTGCTTGGCTCCAATAGGTCATCAATGGTCTCCATGGTAGAGCTAGATGTTTCCTCCCTATTCCTCTTAGGATCTTTCTCTTCATTAGCTGGGATCTGAAGGACAAGAGGAATGTTCATTAGGTCCCCTTGTTTTGGAACCTACATGAAAGAGTTGTCATCAAATTGTCTTTCAAGATAAATGACTATGTTCTCTACATCCACAATAGTGTTGTCCATATCAATCAAGGTGTTCTCCACTCACTCATCCTGGTTAGAAAATTGTTCAATGTCAAGTCTTGGGTGGTGGATGTATGCTCTCAACTTGACCGTGACTCTAAGTTTAGTTATAACCCCTTGAGGGTCATACTGCCATATGAATCTATTTCTGAACTTCATCTTTTTTAGTAAATTGTCAGCCTCTAGTCCAACTTCTCTATTGTTGCAAATGAATGGGCCCAATTGGTTTTTCACTTTGAATGGGTTTTCTTCCTATAATCTAGGAAGTAAAACTCATCAAAGTTGATCATTTGTTTGAAGTATTTAAGAGAAAATATCCTCATAGGGAGGTATTTGGGAAATTTATAGGGTGCTAATTGATAGCCATGGATTCTGATCTCAGTGTGGTTCTGGTAGAGGTACCAGTCTCCCACCTTGTTTTTCTTTGCCAATTGTAGCACTCTCTTGATCTATGAGCTAATTGTAGGCTGATTCTTCGAAGTCAACGTGTTCATGATGGGTTATACAAAGGAGTCTATGAAGTCTTTGTAGGTGAATGTTGTGTAAGACATGTGCACCAAGGGTGTCCAATAGATGACTGATCTCTCCTTTCCCTTGGTATTGAACTTATTTGTATGGCAATACAAGAATATATGAAACAACACTAAAGAGTATTTCAAAACTCTTTCAGTGGGCATTCTACTGAATTGTTCATGCATTCTGTTTGCAATGAACTGAGCATAATAAAACATGATAGTAGGAGGCTTGCCTAGAGTAAAAATGGACAAGAAGGCAAAAATGACCTCATCCACATGCTCATCTATGGTATATTCAAGGAGGCATGAGAGCATGTTGATTATGTGCCTGGAAGTCTATAAGAAAAAGGTGGTAGCATAAGGTGGGCTATCTGTAGGAGTCTGGCTATCTTCAATGATAAGTGCAACACGTGTCCAATGGATAGAGGGGTTGAATTGGCACTAGATTGGATTTGGAGCATCTAGTTAACTGACTCAGGTGGAAAGGTGAATAATATCTCATGGTTTGGGGCAAGAATAACCTTTTGGCTAGGGATATAATAGGCATGCAATAATGTACAATATCTCGGAAAGGGTGAACTTCTGGGAATGTGTACTTCGGAAAATTGGATTCCAAAAGGTTGATGTCATCAACCTGGTTTAAAAATTTGTCCTCACTCCAATAGTGGAGCTCCAGAAGGTGGGTTGGAGTTGCAGTGTCCTTTATTTGGAAATCCTTGTTTTCTAGGGCTAAATAGTCAACATCCAGGTGAGGGGTTGGGACCGGTCTGACATCTAGAGAGGTCTTGGTAGCCATTTTGAGGATAAAATGTGGGAATTAGGCTTGTACAGTTTGTATAAGTGAAGCTTTGAACAGGTCTGTACAAAGATAGGGTTTTAGCAGTTTGCAGGATAGGGGTTTAGGTATTTCAAAGGGGGAATATTCTCAATTTAGGGGAAATCAATTAAATTCAGTTAATTATTTCTTGAATTCACTGTACTTTTTTAAACTGAGAAGACCATTCTGGCTTTTTGTTAAAATACCTAGAAATGGTTGTATAGGCCGCAAACTAGTGTAAATGGTGGCCACAGAGGGTAATGTGGCTTCAGTTGTGCATAGGAGGGCTTTATTCGGGAGGTATTTGGCAGTCAAATCTAATTGCAGAGGCTCAAGGTGGCGCAAGAAAGATTAGGGGGCTTTCACAAAGCAAATGAGCAAAAAAGGGTGAAAATCGGCGTCTTTCACCTTCTAACCGGCAATGGTTAGAAATTGGTGGGGAACTTCATAATGAAGAGTGAAGGTTTTGGGCTTACGCGGGGAGGCGGTTTCATTACTCATCGCACCACTTTTGGGAGTGAGGTGGTATTTTCCTGAGAGCACACGAGTTAATGAGGAGATGCCATGTATCCAAAAGGGACCGGGTTAAACCATGAATCTTGTGTGCTCTCGGGTGGGTAAAGGTCGAGAGGTGAATCAATGCAATATGGATGTGTGCCGTCAGATCTTGGGGTGGTAGAACTAATGGTTTTCGCACAGTGAAGTTGCGCGGTAAGAGCAGGGGCAAATATTTGTAGGTATTGGGGGAATTACTTACAATAAACTGTAATAAATTAATGAATCAGCGGGGTTAAATATAATCTAGTTTTATGAAGTGGGATCAGGGTTTATGTGGTAGTATTTGTTAACCACACAAGGAGGGTGGGTTAAAAGGTTTTTATACCGAGAATTAGTAAATTCTGGAGTTAGTTGAATAAAGCATAAGGGATAGGAAACTTAGAGTAAATGGGTTTTAAGGGGTAAAAGGGGTTATGTCGGGAAATATAGGAATGGGGGAGTTAATAAAGTAATGCGGGGGGGGGAGGGGACGGGTGATTTAAACTTAGGATAAGGGTTTTTAGTAGGTTTTTAGGAAAAAATGAGAAATTAATAAGATGAAAGTGGTTTCTTCAAAGGGGAAAGGGTTTCACACTAAGGAAAATGGGTTTTGTGTTGTGAAATGACCTTTGGAGGGTAATTTGTTAGGGAAATGTGTGAAAGCAAGGGGCAAGGTTGAAATGAAATGACAAAGGGTATTTTCTTAGGATATGATGGGATAAAGGGGAAATTAATAAGTATGTAGTGGGGGGTGAAATGGAACGAGGGGAAGTTAGCCAAATCAACTTATGAACATCCTTTCACTTTCATAATTGCTCTTGCACATTGAAACATACGACTAAGCATAATAAATGTGCTTTTGCTTCAATCAAATTTGTACTTCTACTTACCCTAACATCTTTTTCTTCACTTTATTCGGTGCATTGAAGCTAGCAGACCCTTTCTTTCATTTTTCTTTTGAAAAGAAAACTATCTAATTCTAACCTTATATCTTCAAGTGGCTCACATTAAGCTTATGAGCACATTTTATTTCTCTACCTAACTATTGATATGCCAAGATTAAATAGTTTGGAAATTTCTTTTATTCTCTAACTATAAACATGAAATTTAAAGCATGAAGTAGTCAAGATTAACTATTTGACTATTCATGCGTTGTGGCATTTATGACAAGCTGCACACAACCATTATTTTGGACAGTAAAGTAAAAAGTAATGGCACTTGCACTTGCATACTTTCATGATCTGTTTTTGTTTGGGGTTCATATATTTTTGCTTTTTGTATCTATTCTTATTCTTTTTGTCCTTTTAAATTTCTTTTAGGACATACCTTCTTTACATTTTTTTATTTTTTAATATGGAAAAAATTTGCAAAAAAGCAAAGGTATGTACGATATTACAAGACTAACCACAACCAATTCTAAATTACGAATCCTATTAATATAGGACCCTAACAAAATGCGTGATCCACTCTATTAAGTAAAACAAATGGTTGAGGAGCTTCTCCCAGTTGCACAAGTTTCAGTTGCAAAGAAAACAATGAAAACATTTATCTTTGTCCTCACTTTTAGGGTGTCATCCAATTCCAATGTGAGGAATGGTCAAATGTTTTTCTTGTAAGAAAAAAATCATGTTGTTTTTCAAAATAATTAGCTTATTCTCTTAATCACGGTCTAGGTGATGTTTCAGATTTTAACATGCTAGTCAGAATTTTTACAACACCAAACATGATCCAAGTAGTTTATTTAAATGCAATAGAAATCTAAAATTTTCCATCTTTATTTTTCTTGAGAAATTTGTTCTGTGTTGAGATGATTGTTGAAGTGGGGGATGTGTCGATAATTTTGCACAACACCAATTCAGATTAACACTTTGATATCAATCAAAGCATTATATAAGATAATGATAATGAAAATATTATAAAAGATAGGAATAATGTAATGGAAATTAAAATGAATAAGATAACAATATTGGAGACTTAAAACAAAATGAAATCGTAATTTATAATATTTAAAAGTTCAATATCAGTGATTTGTAGTGATGTAACAAAATGAAATCGTAATTTATAATATTTATAAGTTCAATACCAGTTATGTGTAGTGAAGTTACACATTTGTCTTTATGTTTTTGTAGGAAGTACAATCTTTAAAGTAGATTTCTGCAATGCACATTAAAATTTGATATTGACTTAAACATTTTATCTTTAAACATTTTTATACTCTTTTATCTTTATACTCTTAAACCAATTTTACACTATAAATCCAATTTCAATCTAGATTTATGGCCATTGATTTTAGTGTTGATTGACCACCATGCACAATAAAATTGTAATCCCCATCTACAGTGCAAATTAGGGTTAGTAGTTTTTTGTGCTAAAATATTAATGTTTATAAATGTTGTACTTTAGTTTATTGTGAACGATTCAATTGAGAAATTATAAAGGTTTGGAATGGTTCCAATTGTGTTATTTTTTATTTCTTCATCGAATTGTCTCATTGTGTTTGACGTTATCCTTTTATTTAAAAAAATAAATTAATTAATTTATGGATTAAATTAATTTATGGATTATTCTTTGTATTTATTTTTCTTAAATTTAAAACTCAAATAATTCCATTAGTTATGGAATAAAGATAGATATATGCATGAAAAAATTTGTTTATAAACATTTCAATGTCATATACTTTACTACTCTTTTTTTTTAAATTAAATTGGAAAACAATTACCAATGTGGTTGTGCATATGCTTGATATATTTCTATGTTGTATATCAACCACATTTATCAATGTGGTTGTACTAGTTAAGGCCCTCAGGGTCAAATAGACCCATGAAACAGGAACTTTGTTGACATTTTCACAACATGTTGTCATGTGTTCCTAGTGGTTAGGTAGATGTGTCTATTGCAAACCACTAGGAAACCTCCAAATTTCTTCAATAATCACATGCAATTAGAAGTGTGAGGAATATTGGTTCATAAAAAGAAAAAAATAACAAAAATTTGGTAATTGCTTAGTGATTTTTATGATAAGTTCAATTTTATCAATATTATCAAAAATTCCCTTCCATCCTAAACACCATATGTAGTAGTAGTGTTGAAATTTAATTTTTAGATGTATTTTTTCTCGTAACAATTTCGAGGGATGAATCTTTATGTCTACTATAAATTATATATGTATTTACTTTTATACTTATTTAACTAGAAATTACACGAGATGTTGCAAAGGAAATGTCATAAGGCAATAGCATATAGAACTAATTAATCCTTCTTTGACAACTATTGAAAGAAAGAAAAATATCAATAAAAGGCAAGGACCCTGCTATAATGAAATCTTACTGCAATACAACTTCCTTGAGATTTACAAATCATGAGGCGTATGTTGAAGTTAAAGACCTTGTCTAATTATTCCAACATGAATGTGTTGTAAATAAGGAAATAGATCATGATTTGCTACGTTTGAAATAGGAGGTCGTTTTGGTACAATTTCTCCATATTTATTCATGATCACTTCCTCGTGTTATAGACAACCTTAATCAGTACAAAGTAACTTTTTTATAGTTTGAAACATGTGTCTACAAAGGACTATAACAATTTTGTAAATAAATTTTCAATTTCTATGTGAATTAAGATCTACTCTTGAATAAAAATGCACATATCTCCAATATGAAAATTGAACCCAAGGATAGCATCAGCTACACCTCTTCTTGAGAACATTTCTTGTGTTTCTCTTTTGAATGTTGACTCTCCTTGTATTAGTTCCTTCATGATCCTTGAAACTCTTCAAAATGTCATATTGCTCTTTACCACTTGGCTTCTTAGTGTGTGCCATGTTCTTGTTTTATTCCAACAGTTTCTGGTTAAGTAAATCTAACCCATGTCATGGAGTTGAAAATAATGTAGAGATCATTCAAGAAAATTTAAACCATTTTATCTTAAAAACCAAGCAAGTGTGGTCTATAAGCACCACAATGAAAATATTGTTTTTTTACATCAAAATGCAACACCTCACCTTGGTTTTAAAATAATGGTCCCAAACTTTTTATAACCTACTCATCTATCTAACTGGTAAAAACATGAAAGAGTTAATATGAATTTCACATTTTAGACAACAAACATAGGGATAAATTTGACAAAAAATGTTGGATGAAGAAAAAACATGCATGTGGAAATTACACGTAGTGACCTTTGTGGTCCCATGAGAATTTAGTCTTTGCTAAGTCCAAATTATTTTATGACATCCATCAACACCCTTCCAAGAATGATTTGGTTGTGCTTTCTCAAGTACAAGTCATTAGCTCTGAAGTCAATGCCATATTATTAGATGTCATAAATCAAACAAATATTAGCTCAAAGCATGCATAATATTCAAACCCTTCTTAAAACATTTTTAAGCTAAAACAAATCTGCAACGTGACATTTTATAGTCAATGAATCGGTTGTCCCATGTGAACCCATAAAAGTGTATGCTGGCACTCACATCATGAATATGAAACGTGGTATATTCTTTGTATATACAAAATAATTTTGTGCATTTAAGGACTAACAATAAATTTAGAGTGAATTTGACGTCCAACACACTTAATCTAAACTCATAATATATAAAAGGTCTCTCTGGATATTCACATTCATTACTAACTAAGAAGTCACTCCAAATGCACAAAAATATGAAGAGAATCTCAAATACTAATCACCTTCGCCAATCAACTTCAACAAGGATTTCCTTTTCTCAAATAAAAGGGGCAAAATGTTGGCATTTTAAGAAATGCTCCAAACAAAGATGGACAGAGATAATTCTCCAAATCATGAGAGAATTAACTTCCTACTAGTGCCAAGATATTGTTCACTTTTTATGTGCCCCTTGGTTCATTGAACTTGTGGCAACAATCTATTTGTCCTTCGTGATACAAAATTGTGCTTCCCACTAGGAGTTGTTGGAAGAGAAAGTCTCCATATTATACGAGTTGGATAATGACCACAAAGCTTTGCTTTTTCTGACTCGGTAGAAATCATGTAATTGGAATACATGGACTTCCTTGAGAAGCATGTTTAGTATGCTCAATTTTAATAGATCCAAATGAACTGTGTCCTCTGGGTTCCTACTTTTATAATGTTATTTTGTCTAACTTCCTGCCTTAATAGTAATTTGTGCCTAATAATAGAAACATTGTGATTTATATCAAATAAAGTAACTAAATTCCCTTACCCTTTAAAAATCATCCTCAATTCTTGTACCACCCACCTCAGCATCCTCTCTAGATGTCTTAGGTTATTCTTAATTGATTAAGAGTATAAAATTTTTAGAGTAGTGTTTTATGTGCACTAAAATACCTATGAGGTCCAACACTATGTATGGGGTTCATTGTAACCTTGGATAAATTCTTTGAGCTAATATGATATTTTTTCTTGTGGATACAACTTAGTTTTGGTTGTCAGATAGTTATTGTGATTCAAAACTCATTCATCATCTCAGATTGTTCCAACATTCGATATATTTTATTAGCTAATATGATATTCTGCTTGTCAAAATTATTCAAAATTTAGTTCTTGTATCTCAATATTGACTTTCTCGTTGTATGTTATGTATATGAACTCTTTAAAAAACCATTGGGACATTTTTTTTTATAGTATGATCTCCCTAGCATGTGTGAGGGTTTCATTGTATTTCTAAGTGTCTTAAAAGGAACTGATTTATATTTCACTATCTCATATGAAGTTGGTCACTTTTGTTATTTATCCAGATAGTCAAAAAGAAATGGATTCATGGCTTTCATCACTTTGAGCAATAAAAATGAGGCTATTGAGAAAAGAACTCTAACACTGAGAGATATATGCTAGTGTTGTAGAATTGTGGTGTTGGATATTGGGCATAGATTCTTAATCTTGTATAGAATAAACTAAATTTGCATTGAGCTTATACTACATTAAACATGAATTTTTCAACATTAAGAACACACTTACCTTCACATTTGTAGATTATTAAACTTTTATTATCATGTATAAATTCTCCTATATCAGACAATGGTGGATTCACTTCAAGAACAATAAAAACAAGTCTATTGAGAAAACAACTCCAACATTGAGAGAGATTTGGTAGCAATTGTTGGCTATTGGGCATTTGTTTTTCTATCTTCTATAGAAGACTATAAATTTGCATTTAAATTTGTGCAAGGAGGGAGTGTAAAGGTGCAAGCTAGAATAAGAAGAGGGGAAGTATTATTTTGTACTTGAGATAGATTCATTCCCTCGACAACTAGAATAAAGCTTAATAAAACAAACTCACTGCACTTTTTTTAAATAAATATCTTAAAAATTGAAATATCAATTTAATACATTTTAGTCAATTTCATATTTAACAATATTTATTGATAAAAATAAAAATACAAAATGTTATTTTGAATAAAAATAGTACAAAGAATCACATTAATTACCACGACCCTCATTTTAATTTTTAAATACTTAAAGTTTGTAATTTATTCTTAATCACATAGTTTCCATTTTATAAAACTATAATCTAATGGGTTAATTACCACGACCCTCATTTGCCTTCCTCATTTTAATTTTTAAATACCTAAAGTTTGTAATTTATTCTTAATCCCATAGTTTCCATTTTATAAAACTATAATCTAATGGGTTTTCTTATGTAAGCTTGGTATGAAATTTAAAAATAAAAAAATTATAAAAGTTAAAATTTTGTTGGTTTTCTTTTGTAAGTTTTGTATGAAATTTAAAAATAAAAATTTGTACAAGCTAAAATTATGTAGTGAAGAACTTTGCTTGAAATTTTAGAATAAAAGGTTGAAGTATTAGATCATATAAAATGAAAATGGTTTAGGATTATAAAGTAAAGTATTGTAAATATGCAAAGTTTCATATTGAAACGTGCAATTTCAAAATTTTGGGAAAACGTTAGTAACAATTATTCATAATGCTTGGCTAGCATCATGATGCATTGCCATAAGAAGCAATTAATGAAATCCATGGATGTTGTCCAAGACATCATATTTGCCTACGACCACTCAGTTTGGGTTTGAAGGGCCCCATATTATAATTAATGAGTCGAATTTCAATTTTCCATTTTTCATTTTCTGTACGATTCTCAACATGTGGCCATGCTCGTGATGTCATTGTTTCTCCTCCTCATGTTGTTTGAAGGGCTTCCATATTACAATTAATGAGCCAAATTTCATTTTGTTTCTCCTCCTCATGTTGCTTCTCCAACACACTATAATAATGTGTAAAGAGAATGATGAAATAATTGTGAGACTTCATAGAAGCAAGAGAGTATCTGCATCCAGGACTTCATGTTCAGGAGGCAATTGGGGGTTCGAGCCTCGATAAAGATTACGATATACTCAATGAGATCAAGCCCAAAAGTGAAGAACAGCATACATCATGGCCATGACAAGATAAACAAAAGAAAATAAAGATCTAAGGAATCTTTGTACGCATGTAGCTTCACAGGTTATTCAATCAAATTCTTCTTGGGAACTCCTGCACAGGATTTGTTGTTGATCATGGACATAACCACTAAGTACTTGCAATATGTTCATGGCTTGTAATAAAGAACAACAAGCTGAATGGTTGCACAAATCAAGATTCAGTTGACAGTTAATGGAATGTAACAATGAAAAAAAATTCAATCATCTACATTGGATCTGATAGTGCAGAGTGGCAAGGGGAGATGGGAGTTCTTAGTTGTTAGTTAATGGGATATAATGGTGAGAAAATTGAATATTTGAAATATTTTCGGAAGAAATAAAATTGTTATGTTGAGGTCGACACACTTTTAACCAACCCGTGTGGTTCATCTACATTGGATCTAACAGTGGAGAGTGGGACGGGGAGTTCTTCCCAAATGGAACACTTTACGAGGAGTTCTTCTAAGAGGGAAGAAGACTTTATGGCATAATTATATAAATTTAAATGTATATTAGAGTAGGTTTAGTATATATATTATATATATATATATATTATATATATAATGTAATTTTAAAATTACCATTAAAAATTATTATTATTATTTAAAATGATGAATGATTTTTTGCATAAGAGGAAGGTAGTAAGTAGCAATATTGTATATTACTCTTAATATTGATCCTAATTTGAAAAGGTATTTCACTATACATGGAGATATAATAGATTACATAAGCAATTACATACCAAATGCATGAATACAAGTTATGAAATCTAATCCATGAATATAAGTTATGAAGTGAGATATAGTGAATTTCAATAAATCGTTATTACATTAGTGGTTTTTCTAATATCATTATAATAGTTTATATAAATTAGATGACTAGTAATTTAGGATAATCAATAATCCATTATAAACATCATCTAATCCATGAATACAAGTTATGACGTGAAATATAGTGGATTTCAATAAACCAATATTACATTAGAGGTTTTTCTAATATCATTATAATAGTTTATATAAATTAAATGACTAGTAATTGAAGATAATCAACAGTCCATTATAAATGTCAAAAAACTCACTTAGTGATTCCAAACCATGGAGATCCACCTATTTAGCCATATTTGCAAACATCATTTGTTAGGATACCACCTATTTTACCATGTTTGCAAACATCATTTGTTAGGATACCATAGACCTGAAGTTTAAATCTTTTCCATTCAATATTAAATCTTAATATTTAAACTAGAATTTTAGAAACCTTATAATTATAGAATAATTTTTATTTATATTATTTATATTATAAACATAAAACTAAAAACCAC
>APFE030903546.1:1486-20466 GCA_000404065.3 Pinus taeda | reverse complement strand
AGTAGATAAACATAATTCAGATATTAAAAAAATTGATAAAATTAAATATTAATTTTTAGAAATCATATTTCTAAAATATTACGGAATGTGAAATCAAAACTAACCTATCCAAAATCTACAATCAACCAATAAGAGTAAACAACATAATAATCTACAGAATTCCATAAATCCGCAGAATTGCAACTATTTGATTGCCAGCTGTACAGCGCCCATTTCTTATGAATGTTTAAATCGTAATGATGGTAAATTGCATATGGTAAAAAAATTGTTCGAAGTACTTTCGACATGGCATTGATCTTGATGTGTTAATTTGTCCATCAACTCTCAGTGGCCAAAGTTGTCATCATGCAGATATTTCAGAATATTTTCTGATACAAAGATGAAGACATCATGCAAAAGGTCATGTCATATTCCTCCATTTCCATTATAATTATCACTCAATTCAAGGGATGGAAGGTTCATTACATGGAATAAAATTCATTGGTGATTCTCTTGCTGTGTAAATAAAAAATTCGGAATGCAGAGACTAGTCTCCATGCCGTGTGACGATTGAAAGCCAAAGGCTGCTTGTGATGAGAGTAGCATTAAGAATCTATGAAAACTGTATGTATTTTTAAATATCTCAAGTTGTCATTGAAAAGGATATATGTATTAGAATTATATTTACTCTTAACATTATTTAAGTTATTAGCACACTGTGCACTGGTATGCAGTATTGAATGCTATGTATATTTATTCCGCACACTGCATGTAGTATTAAATGTTATCTACATTGTTGATACATTATTATTCGGTATTCAATGCTGCTTGATCTTATTGAATATTTATATTTTCACAATGGAGTTGTTAAATAGGTTTTTTGATTTTTTTGTTGAATTCGGTTTAGAATTTGGTGAAATAAATTATGGTGCAATCTTGATTTATTTAAATTAATATTTTAAGGTACAGGTCCGACGAAATTATCCATTCGATTAAAAGCCTCAGAGATTTTGAAAGCTTCAACTTCGAACTTAGTTTCGTTGGTGAATGGGAAACACGTGAATGGAAGCATGGTTTTCATTGATGTTATTGAGGGCTTACAAAGTCTTATTGTAAAATTCTTCTAATGACATACTTCTGACACCATTGTATCTTGTGACAATTGCAACAACATTGCGTGGGTGAAAAAGCATTCGTTCAGGTCACTCTAATCATTAGGCACCTTAACGGGCATAATAAGCCCCATGAGCATTTTAGTACCCCTAACGGGTATAATATTAAGACCCTACTAAGGTGTTTAATACACCTATGAAACAAGAATTGTGTTGACATTTCACACGGTGTTATGTGTTTCTAGTGATTTGGTAGATGTGTTAAGGGTAATTTCTACAATGATTATATGTAATTGAAAGTGTGAAGAATGTTGAAGTAAGAAAAAGAAAAAGAAAAATGAGAAGGAAAAAAATAATAATTTAGCAATGTTTTTTAATAATAAGTTGATTTTTTTTAATAATAAGTTTAATTTTCTCTTAAGAATCTAGCTTTTAGGGTTTTGATTCCAACATCAAGACTTTCTCCCCAAAGTCGAGAATTGATGGAATGAAATCAAGCTCCATGAAAGAAAGTGGATGCTAAGGGTGCAAGTCAAACTAAAGGAGTTGAAGCTTCACATCAAACAATGGAACTAGGAGGAATTTGGGTACATTTTTCAAGAAAAACAACATTTATAGCAAAGAATGGAGGAGATATAAGTTACTATCTTCGGAAATGGGAGGAATGAAGCTCTAGTGGAGGAGGAAGGTCATATACTGATAGATCTTAAGGCTAGGAGGAAGAACAAAGAGACATACTCAAGACATAAAGTCATAGTCCAATAGTTATGTGAGGGTGAAAGGAATGTTCGCTTCTTTCAAAAGGCCCTAGTCAAACATCAACACCATAATCACAATTTGTCCCTAACATCGTAGCATGGTGCTCGCTTGATAGATCATGAAGAGATAGAATAGCAACTGGTCACCTACCACTAACATATATTAACTAAGGATCATGTAAACCATTGACAAGCTGTAGACAAAATCATCTAGAACATCACTAAGTTGGTCTCCCAAGAGAAAATGAGGCCCTCATAAGGGGAATAACCTTCAAGGAAGTTGTGGAAGTTGTCATGGATATGCCTAGCAACAAAGCTCTAGGCTGAGATGGATTCACCACTCATTTCTTTAAGGCCTCCTAGCCCTTTTTTGTGAAAGAGATGCACAAGTTTGTGGAGGAATCAAGATGTCAAAGACAAGTCTTGGTCGGGGTGAATGCCACATTCTTGACCCTGATCCACAAAGCTAATCAGTATAAAGACATCAGGAGCTTTTGGCCCATAGCTCTATGTGATGTTCTCTACAAAATCCTCTCCTTGGTAGTAGTCTGTAGGCTCAAACTGCTCTTGAAACACATTATAGGCCCAAAACATTTAGAATTTGTTGAAGGTCACCAAATCATGGATGAAGTCATTAGTACGCATTAATTTTTACATTCACTCATGTGGGGTAGAACTCAAGTATGATGATAAACCTAGACCTTTTGAAGGCCCATGATAGACTTAATTGGGACTATTTAGCAAAAGTGCTAGAATCTTTTGGATTTTTCCTTGAATCGGTAGGTGGAATAAAATCTCTTATAGGAATGCCATTCTTCTCTATCATCATTAATAGTGTTATGAAACCAGCTCAAGAAAAGATAGAAAAGATAGATCAACGACTTAGAATTCAGCCTCTTCGATGGGGCAACCTCCTTTACATTACATAAATGAACAATTCTTGGACAATACAAATGAAAAGACCAACTTTCTATATATAGGAGTCTAAGGGGTCATAACATATTAGAGCCGACATAACAATAATAATGTAAGGGCACAATAATAACAATAGTGGGTTTCTATGGGGCACAATAATAACAATATGGGCACTACATGGGTACATCAATATAATAAGGGGGTTGTACTAATAACAATAAGGGGTTACACTAGTAGTATAGGGGCCTAACATGCCCCTCTCCTTCAAAAAGCGTTGTTCTCAATGCTTGATTAGTTCTTGATGCTTCTGTATAAAATTCTTGTCCTCCCATGTGGAATCCTCAGTGGGTAAGTTCTTCCACTTGATGAGATACTCTGAAATTGATCGATTTCTTAGCTGTCGGGTTCTTGTTTCTGTGACTGCTCTAGGTTCCAATATGATTTTTCCTTCCTCTTCAATTTCTTGCAATATTGTTTGAATTGGGACCTTTTGCAACTTTTGAATAAGTGGCCATACTTCTTCGTCATTCTTCCATTCATACTTTGCTTCACTTATCCAATCTAGTTGGATAATAGAAATAGCACAAAACAATGCTTCCACGTCCTCATCCTTGAAGAATCTTCCCATTCAGTAAGGTCACCATTTTTTAAGTGCATGTAGTATTGCAAACATTTCCTTTTCATAAATAGCTTGCTTAAGATGTAGCAGTAAAAATACCCAATCACCTACATCCAAACATTTTGCACTACGATGTTGGTCTACTTGTTGTTTCATTTGATTTTGCACCGAAGTGGCGTTATCCTTTAAAAGTTGGAGAACTTGTTGTTGATGCTCGATGTGATCTTTCACCGCTTGAACCTTTTTCTTCTTGATATGTCCTTCTATCTCTAGAGTTTGAGGAGTGGTAACTTATTCTAATCCTTTACAAGATATGGTTGGATTCATTTCTTGATGCTGGATGTGATCTTTCACTTCTTGAACATTTTTCTTCTTTATATGTCCTTCTATCTTGATAGTTTGAGGAGTGGTAATTTCAACCAATGAATTACAAGATATGGTTGGATTCATTTCTTTTCTCGATGTGATCTTTCACTTCATGCACCTTTTGCTTCTTGATATGTCCTTCTATCTTGAGAGTTTGAGGAGTGGTAATTCTTGTCAATGCTTTACAAGATATGGTCTGATTCATTTCTTCTTCCTTTGGGGTGGGGTCCTGGCATATATCCTCTTCTTTTGATGTTTCTTGATTCTTTTCTTCCTCCTCTTCATATTCTATGTAAAATAATTTCTTCTCAACACACTTATGACCTTTAGTGCATTTGCTATCACAATTGTAACAAAGCCTTTTTCTCTTTTTTCTTCCAATTGTTGTGGTGTAACCCTTGTAGGTTGTGGAAGGCTAGGAGAAACAACACTTCCATATTTATAGTTGTGAGGGGTATGCTTCCTGGTTTCCATAATTTTGCTTTACACTATGTCACAAAGCCCTTTTACTCTTTCCAATTGTTGTGGTGTTACTATAAAGAAGGTGTTGCTCTTTGTATCCTCATAATGTGCTATCATTTCCTCTGTGAAAATTGACCACGTAACAAGTTGTTTACGAGAACAAATCCCTTCATACCATAAAAATTTATCCAGTTCTAAATATGAAGATGCAATACATACCTTTTGTAACAATGGTACACCATGTAGATCAAAATATTGCTCCATCTGAAGTACCCAATTTACCGGATCCTTGCCATCAAACTTCCTCATCTTGCTTTTTCTTGATTTCAGGAGCTCGATTTTGAAATGACTGTAACTGTACTTTTAGATCTTTATGTTCCGAAATTGCGACCTATAGTAGCCCTCTGTGTCCTCTTTCCAATGCCACCAATATGATCCAAATTGGATTCTCCAAGAAAGAGCTATGCACAATATCCCAAGATGACCTGATTATAGACGTTTCCAGAAGGGTGAACTTCTATGAAGTGCCACGTGTCACTGTTTCGACCTTTGGCATTGAAAAATATATACAAGAAACTATAGTCCATCCTCTTTCCGTACCTTCTTACAAAATTTCAATCCGATGTTCAACAGAATTTTATGACGATTTTCCCCAGGTCACCCATTTGGAATGTAATTCAGGAGTCTACAAAAAGATCAACTTCCTCAGATCATATCTCTGCATATTTAGCGTGAAAAGCTCTGAAATTTGGACTCAAGGTTCAGCGTGATTTCTTCTAAAATGGGTTTTTTTTTAGCTTTTGAAACATTGCAAAAAAAAGGTTATAGCGAAAATGCAACAATGACCTGTTTGGAGTAGCGAAACCCTAAAATCCAAAGCTCTGATACTAAATGTTATGAAACCAGCTCAAGAAAAGATAGAAAAGATAGATTAACGGCTTAGAATTTAGCCTCTTCAAGGGAGCAACCTCCTTTACATTACATAATTGAACAATTCTTGGATGATACAAATGAAAATACCTCCTTTCTATATATAGGAGTCTAAGGGGTCATAACATAATCAGAGCCAACATAACAATAATAATGTAAGGGCATAATAATAACAATAGTGGGTTTCCATGGGGCACAATAGTAACAATATGGGAACTACAATGGTACATCAATATAATAAGTGGGTTGTACTAATAACAATAAGGGGTTACAATAGTAGTCTAGGGGCCTAACAAATGTCTCCCCCTCCTAGAACTTCAAGGCTTCTAGAGGTTTCTATAAAGGTGATCCTATTTCCCCATTCCTATTTATCTTGGCAACAGAAGGCATTGGTTGATACATTAAGGTAGATGTCAATAATGGCACCCTCAAAGATCTTTGGCTATGGGGACATGACCTCCCTCTATCCTATTAATAATTTGTAGATTATATTATGATGTTTGACAAAACTTATGTGCAAGAGATCATGACCATTAAAAAGATCCTCAATGACTTCACAGAGGCCTAAGGTATGTTGGTAAATGGTGACAAATTAATTATTTATTTTTCAACAGTAACATTTTGCTTCAAAGTAATTTAGCTAGAACGTTGGGATTGTGCACTGGAACCCTGCCGTCGAAATATCTTAGTGTCCCGTTGGATTCTATTTCAATGAAGGCCTATATTTGGTTGGAGCTCAAGGAAAAAACCACTCCCAGGCTATCAAACTGGGATTTTGTAGCCCTAAATCTTCCTAGTCAAGTTATTCTCCTTAAAGTGGTGCTGCAGGAACTCTCTGTTTACCAAGTAACTATAGTCTCGAATCAAAAAATGGTGTATAAGGATGTTGTGGCAATATTTCATAAATTTCTTTGGTAGGGTGCTCAACAAGCCAAAAAGTGGGTGTTGGTGGCTTGGGACAAAGTTTTCCTTTGAAAAGTAGGTGGAGGTCTTGGTCTTCAAGATCCAAAATTGCTTAATCATGTAATGGATGCTAAGTCATGTAATGGATGCTAAACTTTGGTGGAGATGGGTTTAAGTGGGGTCGAAATATGGAGATAAAATTGGTAGCAGAAATACAATCTAGAAAAGGAGAAAGAAAAAATGGCTAGGGACTACGAGCTACCAAAGGGATCTTTGATCTAGAACATAACTAAAGATCAAATCTAGTTAACTAAGGACCACATATTCTGGAAAGTTAGAAATGAATGCACAACATGGTTCTGGGAAGACTCCTTGCACCGTATGCCTAAACTAGTTCAATGAGACAACCTTTAGAACATTAGAGCAATGACTCAATTGGCAGGAGAAAAAATAGTGGCAGGATATTGAACTCCATTACCAAATTATGTCCAATGGAGAGACTAGAAAGGTCACAGGGTGTGGCACCCTATGATAAACCCCTCGAAGTGGCATCAACTAGAGGACACCCTTAGGGACCAAAATATTCAATATGCTTAATATAATGACCACCTTTACTTGTGGCATGAAGTTCAGGGAACATTTACTATGAAATAAGATTGCCACATTATAATTAGACATGATGAGGTCCCTAAGGAAGTGTATTTGATGAAGATAGGGAGCGGGAAATTATTGCCAGAGGTGGCCATTTTTCTATGTTTGGTAGGTTGGCGCTGACTACTGACCTAGTATTTGCTCCACCAAAAATTAATATCGGACCCCTCTCAATGTCCCATGTGTAAAGAGTAGGTGGAAACGTTGGAACACTTGTTAAATACTTCCCCTCAGATGGAAGGTTTTTGGAACATAATAAAAAAGATCATTTGGGTTTTGGACAGAGATAGGTAGAGCTTATGGGAAACCCTTATAATGTGCCAAGCCCATCCTTTTAATAATCCTATAGTCAGCAGGATATGGAGGTTAGCCCCATGCCTACTCCTCTCGAATGTGTGGAAGGCAAGGGAAAAACTCATATTCAAAGATAATAGAGTTAACAGGGGGAATATTTGGGACAACCCTCACACCAATATTAAGCAGATAGTGTTATCAGAGATCTAGGTAGAGAAAGACTGGAAAGTTGAGGGCCAGGAAGCCCAGTTATTTAGGAACCTATAAACTACTCTATAAGGGGTGTCATAATTCGCATTTGAGCTAATGGAAAACTTGAGTCATTTGCTTGGAGCCTTCATTCTTCCTTCGCTAGGATTTCTCAAGCTAAATGTTGATACAAACTCCAAAGGAAACCTTGGTATAGTGGGATATGGCGGAATATTTCAGGATGATGTTGGTCAAACTCTAGTTGTTTTTATGGGCTACTATAGCCACATGAGCAACAACGTTGCTAATTTCACAACTCTTAGAGGTAGTCAAGAAACTGTTAAAATGATCCCTGATTCAAAAGGTAATCAAAATATGACATCTAGATCTAATAATTCAGAGCATTGAAACTTTGGTTTGCTCTATTCCCTATGTCAACACTTCTCTCTCATGATTTAAGCCCTAGCCCCTGCAAAATTAATTAGATTGGTCTACCCTACTAGCACACCTGGTTGCAGTTGATCTTGAGACCTCGATGGGGGTGGCTTACCCAACAGCCATGCTGGTATCAATTTCTAGTTGACATGAAATAGATCATTAAGGTAATATTTGGCATGGCAGGTGGAGGCGACATTGTAGAATAATCGAGAAAGAAATGACAAGTTATAAAACTTGCAAGAATATCGGTTCTCATAATGTTAGGCATTTTTGTATGGGATGGAAGGGGGACAAGATCATAATAACTAAGTGTGCTTGGGCTCCTTCTTTGTGCATCTTCTTCATTCCTGGTAGAGAGCGTGAGTTCTAGTTTATTACAAAGGAGAATAACCACATGGAGCCGGTGGTTGTGGTGAAGAGTTGGGCAATGTGGGATTCAGGCACTTGGAACAAGGGTTAGTTTCAACCTAGCCACACAATGCGGTGGGTCAAATTTGATTCGGACACACTCGACTCGTCTTCAAGTCGTGGTCGTAATTGCTTAATTTGTAGGAGTAACTTGGTAAGTGTTTATTATTACTATCCCTTTGTTCGAAGTTTCATCCTTGGTTGCCATCTAGGATGTCTGGGCTTGTCTCTCTTTGTGGGTGGTGTCCCTCTATGTGATTGATATCGGATGGATAAGGGGTTTGCTAAGAGAGTCTTACGCAGGGTTGGTGATAGTTTGATAAACCTTAATTATGGTAGTGAAGTGTACTGTGGTGAAATTCCTTTGAGGATGAGAGTCGCAGTGGGGTTCATTGGTGGATCTATGGGTTGTCAAGGTTATTTTAATAATGATTGGAAAGAAATAAGACACTCAGGGGGCAGCGTGGGTGGAGGGCGGCTATGCCTCATTGCAACAGTTGGGAAGGAAACATTTGGTGATGCACCTCTACTGAAAAATTAGGGGTGTCTTTTCCCTTTGTGTTTGACTCACATGCCAAAAATAAATCATTAATGGGGGTGAGCACAATGGAAAGTGGGCTTGAGAGGCATGTGGGGTGAGTGGATAGCCTTGGGGGAGAGGCAATATGAATCTAGGAGTAGTGTTGAAGAGGAGGCAGAGGTGACAACCCTGCAATATCTAGGAAGAGTGATGCAACTTCCCTTGCTGGCCACAAGGATCACAACGAGTTGGTTTCCTACATCAATGACATCTACTTAAGCCAATGAGAAACTCTTAATTGTCTTGCCTCGGTTTTTCGAAGCTAGCGTCGCACCAATGAAAGTTTGGAAGAAATCAATTCACACCTAGATGATATTCATTTCCATGTTCATTAAGATCTGGGTCACCTTGTGGACCCAGGTGTAGTGGATGCACCCTCCCCTCCTATGCAATTTTTTTCTACAAACTGCAATTTGGTTTTGTTAGTGTTTTGGGCAATTATTCCCTTTTGAATGAGTAAACCTTGTAGCTACTATTATTATATTTTAAGTTTCCATATTGCTCTCCTAGCTAACAAATTCAGTGAGAGCTCTCCTAGCTAACAAATTCAGTCGGAGTGAAGTCGAGAGAGCAACGTTGAATTAGCATGCTATATGTAATACTCTTTTGAGAAAGTAAGAAAATTTGACTAATTGAACAAAAAACAATCTGAATTTGGCTAATTGCTTCAACTTTAAGTTAATTTATTATATTATTATTGATAATATAATAAAGATGATTATAGTTATTTTAATTCACAATTTAATATATATATATATATATGATAACGTGATTTTCATATTAAAAAATTTTATTTAATTGATTATTTATTCGATTAATACATATATGAATAAAATCTTACCAAAATTTTATTATCTGATTATTTTTTGTTGGAAGTTGTTTTTCTAAAATAATTAATTAATTAAAATGGTATTTTTGAATGATTAATTTGAATTTAACCCATTATTGATTATATTTAAATTAATGAAAACATTTAAACCAAATAAAACTTCTATAATAATTTTAATAATATATAATTATGAAATTAATTTAATTGGATTATATTACAAATTTTTTCAATTAAGCTAATTTCCTTTAAAAAAAAAAGGGTATTTCTATTTAAAAATATATTTTGGTTGCAACTAAACTTAATTTCTATATGAAAAGTTTAAAAATGGTCTAATATTTCTTTATTAAAGTTATTTTTTAATGTTTATTTTTTTTCATGTTTTTTTTTTTTTATAATTTTTTTCAAAATGTCCATTTTTCTTTCAACTTTTTTTTGGTAGGTAAGCATCCACGGGGGTCCAACTTCTGACCTATGCAGGTAGTGCCTTAAAGTGCATCCATTCACCGTCAATCCAAAACCTCGTGGGCATTTTCTTTCAAAATTATTTGAACATTTTTTCCATATTATTTTTTTTATTAAGCTTGTTTCTATTTATATCTTAAATAATTTTCAATATTATTTTTATTTCAAGTTTATTTCTTCCTCATAATTTTTTTCAATATCATTTTCCTTTTAAATTTATTTGAACTATTTTTCCATATCATTTTTCTTATTTCAAGTTTTTTCTTTATTATCATTTTTCTCATTTCATTTTTTTTATAATTAATTTTAAAATGTTTTTCTCCATCATTTTTCTTTAAATTTTTTCTAAAATCACAAGCAATTTAGCAATTTCATAATTGATTTTAAAATCATTTTTCTTTTAAACTCTATTCTGTTGTATTAAAACGCTTTCTTTATCAGTTTATTTATTTTGAATGGTTTTCTTATAATTGATTTTCCATTTGTCTCATTTATTTTCCACATTTTTCCTATAATTAATAGATACACTTTTTAAACATGTTCATTTCATTGGAGTTTTTAAAATGGTTCATTTCATTCCACTTCTTATAATGAATCTTTGCACCAATTTCCATTTCAATAAATTTGAATCATTGGAGAGTGTCATGGCACTCTAATAACTATGAAACTTTTTTTCTAAAAGAGCTTAAATCATGACCAAACTAGGAGAAAGATTAAATCTATCTTCATTCCGAAAGGGGTTTTCATTTTGAGAGATTTAATCGGTCTTGATGTTTAGTATATCACAAATTAAATAAATATAGGCTTATTTAATTATTAATTCTAATTCTAATTAATCATTTTATATTATATTTTTAATTTTTGGTTTTTTAATGTAATTTGACCCAATGAAATATTTATTTTATTCAATAATTACAATTATTAATAATTATTAATATTTATTGATATAATTTATAGTAGATATAAAATTAAGATAAATTTAAACCAGTTATTAATAACTATAAATATTTTTTTAAGATTCTTTGGAAAAAAATTTGTCCACATATTTCAAACCAACCAATATGATATAAGTATTTTTTCATATTTCATAAATATTTATGATAACAAACACTAAATAAATATCTATAAAATAATGAAAACATTAAATTATTATAAATTAGCATACACGTTGATCAAAAATATAATTAAAACTTTTATGGCACTTGATATTAATTTAATATAAATGGAAAAATCAGTTTTTATTTTCTGAAAAATATATAAATAAAAAGAATTTTTTTTTTATAAATATGTTTTTCGTATGTGCTCTTATGGAAGTTCCAATATTATAAAGCAGGTTTATGTTATGCTTCTTTATTCACTCGAAGAGATAAGTTAATATCAAATTTAATATGGCTGAAAGTATATGAGCCACACATAAGTTACGATAGTTCCTATGTTAATTCTCTTTCAACCTATATGAAATTATTTTATGGTGTAGGTTATACTTTTTTATTCACAAGAAGAGATAAGTTAATATAGAATTTGATATGGCCTAAGGTATATGAGCAACAGATAAGTTACTATCCTTTTTATGTTAATTCTCTTTTAACCAAAATGAAATCATTTTGGGATGCATTTGGAAATGGTAAATATTTAATTACCATAATCAACAAATTTGATACTCTTAATTATGTAGGAAGTACAAAAACAATATTTTTATATATAGTTATTTATGTTTAAATATTTTAATGAAGTTATCCAAGAAGTGAATGTCTTGAAGTAATGTCAATTATATATTTCGCACACGTCACCCAGTTAGGGCAGACAGTTACTTACCCTAACTAATTCTTAGAGAGTTATTTTTAAGTCAAAGACCCGAGAGGGTAATGTGTGCATGAGGTTAAGAAAGGAAAAATAATGAGAAATGAAATATCTGTGTTGGAAGGTTAGATGGATTGTACTAGATAGCCATAGAGCACGATAACTGTTAGCTATGAGTTTCTACATGTTAGAAGTGGCACGAGGGGACATTTAGTTGGGTAATTGTTGATCTCATGGTTGGGAGGCATTGACAAAATATGTCCAGAGATTGGACTGAAGAATCAAGATAATTCTTTACTATACAAAGACAATATTTAACTTATATGAAGTACTAGATAAGTGTCTACTCTTCCTAAGAAACTACAGTCCTATTTATAAGAAATATAAGTAATTAGGGGTTTAAGAATTGGTTCAAAACCCTAAGGTAAAAATAGATTTAGCAGAGATTTTAGAGAAAGAGAAATAAATAGAATTCCATCACTATGTACTTACTACTGTACAATCCTATCCTACTTAAATTATACCATCCTCAAGAGAAGATAATCTAGTCGCGGATGCCTTGAATCGGAAAGTAAACTGTATTTATGAAGTCTCTTTTAGTGAAGTTCATACCACTTTTAAGGAGTATATTAAAGAAGCAACAATACAGGATCCTGAATATAAATTTTTATGGCAGCAAGCTAAAAATCCAAACAACAATGAAAAACAACTAGAATATAAGGTAAATCAAGAAGGAATGTTGATTTATAGAGGAAGAATGTATGTTCCTAATGAGAAAAATATTAAACAATTAATTCTATACCTATACAAAAAAATTCCTTATGTGGGCCATCCTGAATATCAGAAATTAATCACTGCACTTAGAAGGAATATTTCTGGCTCGGTATGAAGAAAGAAGTTGCTGATTATTTGGTACATTGTTTGGAGTTTCAAAAAGTGAAAGAAGATCACCAACACCCAGCTGGATTACTCTAGCCATTACCTATTCGAGAATGGAAGTGGTAAACTATTTCGATCGTTTTTATTACATGGCTACCTAAGTCCAAAAAAATATAATGACTCAATAATGGCGGTAATAGATAAGTTGAGCAAGTCTGGTCACATCATACCAGTACATTTTACTTTCAAGGCTATAAAAATTGCCAACATATCCTTCAAATATATTTTTAGTTTAGACAAAATACCAAAGGTTATAATTTCCGACCACGATGTGAAATTTGCATCTGCTTTTTGGAAAGCATGATTTGGGGGTTTAGACACGCAACTGTATTTTAGCACTACCTATCACCCTCAGACGGACGAGAAGATTGAGCGAGTGAATCAAATAGTGGAAGATGTGTTTCATATGTATGTAATGTAGTAACTATGTAAATGGGAGGATTACATACATTTAGTGGAGTTTGCGTACAAGAATAGTTACTATACATCCTTGAAGATGAGTCCATTCGAAGTACTATATGGATGCAAGTGCAAAAAACCCATGAATTGGGGTGGCCAAAAAGATAAATTAATGTTGGGACTGGACATGTTAAAGGAAATGGAAGATACAGTTAAAAAATTTCACTCGAATTTAAGGACTGCTCGGGATCGACAGAAGAATTATGCTGACATGAATAGAATTTTTGGAGAATTTCAAGTTGGAGATAATGTTTATCTATGAGTGTGAGCCAAGAATACTACCTCGTAATGGGGTAGATGTACTAAATTATCACCACAATTTTGTGGCCCTTTCTATGTCCTCGCCCAAATCAGACATGTGGCTTATCACCTTGCCTTGTCGAACCACATACATGTGCATAATGTATTTCATGTTTCTATGTTAAAAAAATATGTATATGATCCTAACCATATAGTCAATTGTAAGAATATACAAGTAACTTAAACAATCATAGGAAACATTGTTTGTTATAATGATTTACAAAAAAGGGTTTCCAAAGAAAAGTTGACTAATTTTCCATAATGTGCATAGGTCAAACTGGAAGGCAAGTCTTTGGTTGAACCTCTAGGTATACTCTATTTGAGAGCAGTAATGTTGCAAAGGTGTGTTAACTGTGAAGTGGTAGTGCTTTGGGCCAAAGGAGGGCACATGGGAGGATGAACATGCTATGAGGGAGGCTTACCCAAATCTAGTTTGTAATGAATAAACATCAGGACGATGTTTGATCTAAGGGGGGGAAGATGTGATGTCCCTCGAAATTGTAAATATTCAGTAAACAAACATGATACTGTTAATTAATTATGCAGTACAAAGACAATAATTTTATATATAGCTATTTATGTTTAAATATTTTGATGAAGTTATGCAAGAAGTGAATGTGTTGGATTAATGTTAATTATACATTTCTCACATGCTAGGAATTTAGGGAAGCAGGTTACTTACCCAAACTACTCCTTAGAGAATTATTCTAAAAAAAAATACCCAAGAGGGTAATGCGTACCTAAGGTTAAGAAAGGAAAAATAATAAGGAACGAAAGATCCATGCTGGAAGGTTAGATGGATGGTACAGGCTATTGGGTTAAGTATGGTTACATCCAAATAGCCACAAAGCATGATAGTTATTAGTTATGAGTTTCTACATGTGAGAAGTGGTACAATGGGAGATTTAGCTTTGTAATTGTTGATCTCATGGTTGGAAGCCAATGACAAACTATGTCCAGAGTCTAGATTGAAGAGCGAAGATAAGTCTTGACTATACAAAGATGATATTTAACTTGTATGAAGTACCACCTAAGTATCTACTCTACCTAAGAAATTACAGTTCTATTTCATAGAAATATTCATGTAGAGTAACTAGGGATTTATGAATTGGTTCAAAAGCCTAAGGTTATAATAGATTTAGAAAATATTTTAGAGGGGAGAAAAAAATAGAATTCCATAACTATTTATTTACTACTATAAAACCTAAACATTGAAAATACAATCCTACTTAAATTATTCCATCCTCAAGAGAGGATAATCTAGTTCCTAACATGTACAAAACAAAGAAAAAATTAGAATGTGATACATCTAGGGATAGACTCACAAACAATTATTTAACAAATTGCTGAAGAGTAAATTAGACTTGCTTGTCATTCAAAAGAAAAAGAAAACTAGAACTAATCTTGAACGATATTAATTGACTAAACCCAAGTAACCAAGATACTATAATATATATAGTAGAATAGAAGGTGGCAGTAACCGTAGTTAAGAAGAAAAACATTAACTCGCCGAAAGAGAAAAACCATGTTAGAAGGGTAATCATCAAACCAGTGACAAGCGTTGCATTTAAACAATGGAAGACAAAAGAATAACCATTAAAATCTACAATATTGTTGAACCCAAAAATCCATGCTGAAGCAGTTACAAGAAGGAACAGAATGATATATGTATATGTGTTTGTGTGTGAGTGTGTGTGTGTCTATCTATCTATATGAAACCCTTATTTTTGTATTGAATTCCTATGGTTACAGTATTATGTGTGCTTTCAGCTTTTCCTTAAACTATTATTATATATATATATATATTAGCTATTATAGATAATAGATATAGATATAGATATATATAATAGTTTAAGGAAAAGCTGAAAGCACACATAATACTGTAACCATAGGAATTCAATACAAAAATAAGGGTTTCATCCAGTTGGTCGTCTAAACCCTTGGACGCTTTTACATTCAAATATTGGGTACTCTTAACAGTGTAGCCCTCTCTAAAAAGCAAAGAAATTTCATAAGTATCAAATTATACAATTAAAGTCTCGGTTGAAGAATAAGAAACAACTGAAGCAAATATTGGGATAACAACGAGCGACCCTAACAACTAAAAAATTCAAAGGACACTCCAAGTTCTCGTAAGATAAGGCTAGCCACTTTACCTAGTATCCAGATAGAGTTGGGGTTAAGGATAATATTGTGACCGAGAAGGGATCCATGACAGAATCCAGTGATTTTGTAGCGAATGAGTGTTAAAACCCTAACCATTTCCTCAAAAAATGGAAAAGACCATGCATTTTGTTAGGAAACCACCATGAATACATCATCTAAAGGAAACAATGGCACCAGGGGGAACAAACCTGTGTTGGATTACTGAATTTGGGCTGGCCTTCATTGATCTTTGAATTCAGGAAGGGCTCTCATGATACCTGTGGTAGAATGAAGGATTCAATTAGATGCAACATAGCAATTAGAACCTTAGAATTCATTGAAAATTGATAAGAACTATAACCTCCACACCGGGGCGATACTGTGCAACTGAGGGACCTCGCAGATGGAGATGAAAAATGTTAGATCCCGCGGTGGTGAAGGTACCCAAGAGGAAAGGGCTCTGTAGTCTACGATTCAGTGAAGCTGATTGATGGAGAGTCATCGATGAGGAGCTCTTCCCAATGTGGCGAGCCCCAATTGTAATGCACCCGTAACTCTCCAGATTCCCGGACCCACCGATTCATAGATACGAATAAAATTTCGAAAAAACTTGGAACCCAAAGCATCATAACTGTAATAATAAACTTAAAATATTTCATAAATAATTTCCATGTACCAAAGTGTTAATTACTCATCGCAATCTCTTATAAATCATAACTAAAATTACTTAATCAATGGTGTGAGGGCCTTCATCATAAGGTCTATTAATTGTTTGATGTTGTTTAAAAATTTTCTTTTTATATATGGTAACAATTAATTTTTGAGTGTTATGAAAAGTGGTATTAGAGCACTCAAGTTGCAAAGATGAGACCTCTAGAGAATGATTGAATAATAACATTTGTGATGAGCACAGAAAAGAAACCATCATGAGGACGACCAGATTTACACCACTCAAACCCATGATGGGAATAGGATTAGCATCATTTCCACAAAGCAATCCTAAAGTATAGGTACAGTTGGGGGAGGAGTCACACAACAAAAATGATGCCTTTTTTTAGAATGTACAAGAATTAAAGGATGAGATGGCCAAGTTGCAGGCAGACGATGAGAGACTGATGCAAGAACAACAAAAGATTATGAAGCATTTTTCAATAGATAGAATCATAGAAAACTGATTCCTAGTCCTAAACATGGGAAGATGATTGGTGATCAAGAATTCATAAATAAAAATCCAAAAAAACAACTTGTCGAAGAAAATAAAGAGGAAGAATCTGACAATGTATCGAATCACAAGAAGCAAAAACGGTAGAAAATTGAGTTGCAAGGAGAATTTTGAAACATAAAACCTCCCCTCTTTGACGGTGAACAAGAGCATGATGTTGAAGCCTGGCTTATTAATATGAATAAGTGCTTTGAGTTGTACAAATATGATCACAATCTAAAGGATCACTTAGCCATCTACCAAGTGTAAGGAAAATCCACCTTATGGTGGGAGGAGGTGAAGGCGGTACATGGAGTAAATGAAGAAAATGTAACTTGGGAAAATTTTCAAAAGTATTTAACTGAAGGATTTTATGACGAAAAGGCTAAAGAGTTTGATGACCTTCAACTGGGTCAACTATCTATGGATAAATTCACAATGAAATTCACATCGTTATTGCAATATGACCCCTACATATGGGAAGAAAAAAGTTTAATGTACAGAGATTTATCAGTAGTTTGATGTTATTTATGAAATAAAGTATCAAATTTCACAATCCAAAAGGCATGGACGAAGTTATTCAAAATGCTCATATGTGCTATCAACAAACTAGGCAAGAGGGAGATAGAGGAATGATCCAGGGGGATGTTGGTGGCCACCCACCTATCCCATTTGGACCCCCACAATTGTCTCTTTTAGTTTTTTAGTTTCCTTAATTATAGCATAGTTTACTATTTTTAGCAGTTTTTCGGTTCCTAAACTTCTAGAGCCATTTTGAGGCCCTAAACGATGTTTTTTGGGAAATCTACCACCAAATTTTTTCTGTCAAAAAGTCGTCTTTTCCGTTGTAGTCCTCGGAGAGATCTTTGCAACGGGCTATCATGCACGCTAAACAGAGATAATACGACCAATTCACAACCCCGGGAATTTCATGTACCAACTTACCCAAAAATGGGGCCCACAATTTGTCGTTTCATCTTCTAGGGTTAGGTTTTGGAATGTGAAGGATTTTCCATTGTTTCTCAACAATAAATAGGCCTTCAAGCCTCATTGTAACACAGTTTAGAACAGTTCAGAGGTAGGTAGCCACCACATCTCTTCTCTGAGATAAGCTACCATCACCCTAGCTGGTTTATTTCCATTTCTGTTTGTAAGCATCTTTCAGTATTTTACAGTAATGAAATGAAGTATTATTTCCGCTGCATATCTATCTTTTTCGTTATCTTTGTATTTTATTGCGTTCTTGTTTAAATCCGGATCAATGGTATCAGAGCGGTCTGCTTTTTCTCTATTTTTCTTTGCATGTCCCCAATGAGGTCAGGATATAAAGAGTTAGGGCTTGAACTGGTTGAACCTTTGCAAGACCAGCCTCGCAAATCCCAATGACCTCCCATGGCAGATGAAAAGAAAGATGAGGGGGCAGGAGATCCTATCAAAATCTTGCTCGAAAAAGCCATCTAGTAGCAAAGGAATGAGATGATGGATAGCTTTGCACAGATCCTTCAACGGCTACCTAGAGGCGACGCATTGGTTTCCAACAGCTACTCTAGGAATACCACACCGTTTAAGGTACAAGTTAAAATTGAAATCCCCATCTTCAAGGGTCAAATAGATGCAGATGCTGTAGATAAATGGTTAAATCTATTAGATGGGTATTTTTTTGTTCATGAATTTTCAAGTCGGGAAAAGATTGTTTTCGCTCTTGTCAAAGCAGCCCCCATGTCAAGGACTGGTGGGAAACCTACTGCGAGCAGAAGGATGAAAGTACAGGCTCACTGTTTTCAGCCGCACCCACTTGGAATGACTTCCGGGATGCCATCAAGGACTAGTACTACCCTGTCAAAAGCTATGAGGACAAATACATCAAATGGACCACACTGCGGCAGGGACGAGACCAAGATGTGCCAGATTTCACAAACATTTTCCATACCCTTCGCACACAGTTGGGTATCAAGGACTCTGAGTTGCATCTGGTACTCAAATACCGCGGCTGCCTACACAGATACATCTAGGAAGAGATGGAGTTCCTGAACATCTCCTCAATCGGTACAGCATACTGATACGCTGTCAAAATCGAGCAAAAGTTCAAATAGAAGAAGCGAGACTTTGGATCTGCAAATCTGAAGCCTAAAGGACAAAGCCAAGGCAGGGTGACCCAAGACAACCCGTCGAAGCCACAAGAAAATAACAACACCACGAAGCCGAAGAAGGACACAGGAAAGTGGTGTGAGTTCCACAAGA
>APFE030903545.1:135597-149199 GCA_000404065.3 Pinus taeda | reverse complement strand
ATATAATTGTTTCTCCTCCCATAGTTTGAGCACCCTGTCAACATGTTGAACATGATCCTTCCAAGACTTGTTGTAGATTAGTATATCATCAAAAAATACTAACACAAATTTTCTAAGGAAGGGTTTGAAAATGGAAATCATCAAACCTTGAAATGTGAAATGTGCATTAGTAAGGCCAAAAGGCATGACCAAAAATTCATAATGACCCTCATGAGTTCTTAGTGTTGTTTTCGGAATTTCTTCAACCTTCATTCTAATTTGATGATATCCTGAATGAATATCCAACCTGGTGAAGTAAATTGCTCAATGTAATTCATATACCAACTAATCAATGACAAGAATTGGAAATCTTTAATAGTGAGCTTGTTGAGTTGCCTATAATCTGGACACATACACCATGATCCATCCTTCTTGTGCACCAATACTACTAGAGCAGGGAAAGAACTTTGACTAGGTTGAATTATACCAGCCTCTAACATTTCTATAGCCACGTTCAATTTCACTCTTTTGGGAATAGGGATATGTGTAAGGTCTAATGTTTGGAGGAACACTTCTTGGAATCAAATGAATAACACGATCATGACCACGAATAGGTGGGAGGCCTTTCGGAGTTTCAAATACTTTGGAATTATTGTCCAATACTTTTTGGAGATCTAGAGAAATAGATTATTTCGATGTTTGAACTTCTAGTGAGAATAATTGTGCAATTATGCCCCATTGTTCTTTCTTCATAAGTTTTTTCATGCCATTAGAGCCAATTACCTTTCTTGGTTTCCCTATGATACCCCTTAATTTAACTTCCTTTCCTTCCCAAAATTAAATTCAAGAAAAAATCTTGAAAACTAAAAGTTATCATCCCCAAATATTGTAACCATTGGACTCCTAGTACAACATCAACACCACCCATTGGAATGGAAAGAATTGGACTATTCAATACATATTCCCCCATGGTTAGCTTGATATTATGGAAATTTATAGAGAAATTTATAGTCCCTCCATTTTCAACCATCACTTGACACTCTGGTGTTGGATATAGGAAGCAATTCAATTCCTTGGCTATCTTACAATGAATAAAATTATTGGTACTACTCGAATCAACCATCACTATTCTATTTTTGTTCTTAATAATCCTTCTATCTTGAGATTTTGAGTGGTAATTCCTGCCAATGTATTACAAGATATGGTCGGATTCATTTCTTCTTTCTCTGTGGTTTGTTCTTAGTGTATATCATCCTCTTTTGATGTTTCATGTTCCTTTTCTTCCTCCTCTTCACAATCTATGTAGAATAATTTCTTCTTAGCACACTTATGACATTTAGTGTATTTACTATCACAACTATAACAAATCCCTTTTACTCTTTTTTCCTCCAATTTTTATGGAATCAACCTTGTAGGTTGTGGAAGACTAGGAGAAACAACACTTCCATCTTTAAAGGTGTGAGTGGTATACTTCCTAGTTGCTATAATTTTGCTTTCAACTTTTCTTGCCACCCTGAATGATTTCTCTAATGAATTGAGTTCCCAAAGGAGAACCTCATGTCGGATGTTATCCTTCAAATTCCCTATGAAGACATCAATCCTATGCTCCTTTGGAATATCGGTTATCCTGATATTCAATTTTTGGAATCCTCAATGTGCTCAGCTATTGAACCATTTTACTTGAGATTTATCAATTGGCTAAAGAAGGTGTTTCTCTTTGTATCCTCATAATGTGCTATCATTTCCTCCATAAAAATTGATTGAGTGACAAATGGTTTACTAGCACAAAGCCATCGATACCATAGGTTGGGTAATTTAATTGACTGTTAAATTACTTGCATTTATATGTCAATCTAGAGGTACGTGAGCTTGTGAAGTATATATGCACTGTATGTGCTAGCCAATTTACTTTAAATTCAAAGAAACTAATCTAATTGCACATGAGGATTTAAACATGTTTATGACTAAGTTTTGATAAGAAAATGCACATGTTTTGTCTTAAAAAGCCAATGAATTCAAACTCAAAACTTTAAAATTTAAATGAAATTTTAAAGCAAACTATACTAAAAAAACTTTGAAATTTATTCTAATGGGACAATAAATTGAAATATATTATATTCAACAAAATTGAAATCTATTATATTAAACAATGAAAGGAAATCTAACTATCAAATTAAAAGCACAACTATTCTAAAAACTTGGAATTGGAAACTATTCTAGAAAGCAGTGAAAAACAATGATATGTTGACAAAATTTCAAGTGCAAGAGCCTCCATGTCTTATCAAAATGATGACTAGAACAAACATTAAAATGAAATAAATTCTTGGAAAATACTTCAAGGAAAGTGTGTTTTGGATTTTTAAGTTTATATTGAGCACTCAACCTGTAACAGAGAGAAAAAACCAAGTAAGCAAACTATATTGAAAACAAATAATTCAAAAATTTAAATAGACTGAAAACTAAATTGAATAAAATATTGAAAAAATGGAATTAAAATGACAATGATACTATCTCACAAATCCACAAGGGGCCAATTGTAGCAACTACAACCACCCTCCAAAATTTTTCCTATGCTTCATTTTGGATCCTCCCTTCTAAATCACAACAGCTCATCTTGCACTGATCCAGGTACTTGTGCTTTGATTGAGCCTCATCCTTTGCATCTTGTCTTGTGTTTTCTTACTTGGTTTACTATCTAACCCACAAGACGATCTCTTGACTTAGTTTCCATCTAGTTCTAGGCTTGCCATAGAGAACTACGTAATCTTTGAGGGAAACCATCCTTGCTCTCGGGAATTGTGCAGTCCAAGCTGATAGTGAGCCTTGAGCTCAAGAATTGTGTAGTGCTAGTTCAGAAAGCCACTCAACCCAAAAATTACATAGAATCCTTTTTGCTAAGAAGTTGCCCAGTGCATGAACCAAAGAGTTGCCCGGTCTCTCCCAGAACTGTGGAATATTTCTATGCAATGTGTGAAAACTTTTCTTGAAAAAGAAAGAAAAAACAAAAAGCGAAAAATCATCCCTAAAAATAGGGATCTAATTTTAACAGCCTGAAGGAGGAATTTGAGTTATTTTGGAAACTACCACCAAGTGTCTCTTTTTACATGAATTTGGGCCTTCGCGTCATAAACCCTAAATTGACCAAATATATTTAATCAATGCTGCTAGAGCTCATTTTATCATTCGATCTTGGAGCTCTAACATTATTGAGGAGATCAAGGAACCTTAAGTGCAATCGTCATCACTTTTCTAGGTAATTTTTGCTTTTCTAGTCTTTTACTGCTTTTCTGTCGCTTTTATTTGTTTAGCTTTTGAGAGTGTTGTTTCACTTGTTTTTTTGAATGACTGTTGGTGTTTTAACTTGTTTTAGCTTGTAGAAGTGTTGTTTCAAGTTTTGAATTGACTTTCCCAAGTGTCGCATGCATTACCATGTTTTGCACTAATGGCCATCATTATGGAAACTCCCTTCACATGCCTCGTTTTCCTTTGGTTAAATTAATTCCTACACTTGTTTCCCTTGCATACATCATTAGACAGTCAAATCTACACTCAACATTACATCATCCTTCAGATATGCTTGATTTCACACTCCCCTTGGGAAGATATGGGCTCCCCTTTCCCGGATCTTCTGTTTCCTTGCATGCACTGCGCATTCTGGGAGCTCAAGGCCTATGCCTTGGCTTCTGGAATTGCGCAAAGATTACCCTTTCCTGGCTCCAACTGTGCACTACACAGTTTCAGGAGACATCCTCCCATCTTGGCCATTGAGATTACAGAATGTGTAGTCTGTCCAGGCCATGGCCCAAGACTGAACTTTGCATTACGTAGTTCCAGTCAGCAACCCTTCCCACTGAATGTTCAATGCGGAGTTCCAACATGCATCCAGTGACCTTTGTGATGTAGAATTGCATAGTATGTCCCATCATGAGCCCGATTTGTTTCTTGTTCTTGCCTTGAAGTTGCTTTTGGTTTTAAGCTAACATTTGTCTGCCATGAGTGTCCTCTGTCTCTAGGTACAATAGTTATTGAGAATCTCTCTAGAAGCTATAGTTAACATGGCCTCCAAGAGAGATGCATCAAAGGAAACCATTGAGAGCAGTATTGGGGAAGCAGTTGAGCAGACGTCAGTTAATCTACCAGTTTATGTAGACACTCAGTTGTTCATTGAGAAGGGTACCACATTGACATGGCAACAAATCAAGGATACTTTTGCAGAGGACTTCATGGAAGACTTGGAGGATCGACAGGTTTACCTTACCATCCACCAGTCATGATTATACAAGGTTGCATGTAGGCACCCTGTCTTTCCATGTGTGGAAATTATTAGCTGGATTGTCTCACACACAGATCTAGAGACTATGAGATGAGCAGTGCTAGTGGAATAGAGCTTGCCACCTTTAGGGCAGAGAACTTTCAACAGATATATCATTTACCTCAGTTGGTGAAGCACATGGATACTCTTTTCTATGCCACCCATATCTTTGTGAACACTAGAGACATCATCAAGCACTGGGTGAAAGTGTCGTCAAAGTTCAGATAGACACCCAATCATGTTTACACAACAAAGTTTCTCAAGAAGGCTTATTAGTTCTTGATCATATTTGCATGCAGAATATACAGTCAAGAAAACACAAAAACCTTTCCTAAAGGTTGGGTAGTCGTGATAGACCAATTGGTGAATGATGGGAATCCATTCAACTGGTCAGACATTTTGGCTCATCAATTGAAGATCCACGTGACTAACATCCAAAATCCTCCTAAGAATGAGCAAGCGAGATTTTACATGTTTGCATATTTACTTGATGCAATCTATGCCCAACAAAAATTTCCTGGCATGAGCTAGACATGGACACCCAAGGATACTGTCATCAATTCTTATTGCAAGTTCTTTCTGACTGTAGCTATCGAGGAGTGATGGCAAAGCTAACTGACCATTTCATCATCCTGTTGTACAAGATAATATTTGAGCAGGATACACCGTGCATGTTCCAAGAAGCAATGGAGGAAATAGTGAACATCGCAGACTGGTATGCCTCACTAGGTGGCACCTTCATCAAAGTGTATGTCAGAGAGAAGCTTATGCATGTTCTACCATGGTATGCCACAGACAAGTTATTCATGTAAGAGGTCTCATATCACCTCTCCACAAGGTTGTCAATAACACTGCATAGGAAGAAGAAGGAACAATGGCCACTCTTCCTTTGTGGATCGGATTGTACCAAATTAAGAGCTTGAAGGATGTAGATGCCAAAGCTAAGGAGATAGTAGGATTCAAGTTCGGCACCAAAGACTTCAATCCGTATGATCCTCACCGTATTTTCAAGGACCACTGTGTGAGAGTGTACTTTCCATGGATCCACGAGACATTTCACTAGCATGAGGAGGACCCTTGGAGGTACTACTACAATGCCTCCAAACTCCATGAGTCAGCCAGTATAGCAAATACTTGGAAAGCTGCTCTATAGATAGCAGTGGTACAGGAAGAGAAAAAAACATCAACAATTCAGTGCAGGACAAGGGCAAGAAGAATATTGTCAAGAACCCAAAGCTAGAGCAAAGATGCAAGATGAGAGAATATCCTATCACAGAGAAAGTGGCAATGGCAGTGGCGGAAAAGTGGGAGTAGCAGATAAAGAGAGAAGAGCAAAGGAAGAGAGAAAATCAAAGGTTGCATGAAGCAGAACAGAAGTTGCAAGAGACGAAGAAGAAGTTGAAGGAATAACAAGATTTGGGAGGAGAGAAAGAGAAGAGAAGAAAAAATGGGAGGAAGAAGAAAGGCAAGGCATGATGACATAGCAAACAATGCCCATACAGGTTGAGGAGTCAGAAAAACTAACAACTAAAGAAGAGGGTGAACAGATGATCCAGGAGGATCTCGTCAGATCATTGCACAGGTGTTCAAGTGTCGTCATCAATGTTCAGTGTCATCATCAATTCAGTTCAACTTCGACAGTGTTGGTTATGGATCAAGTTGTTTAGGTAATGTTTATGGTTTACATGGTGTTCAGTTGAGATGGTTTAGCCATTGGTTGTCGACTTGTGTTCATAGACAGTTACGCCAGGATTGGTCGACGACATGTGGCTTGTCATTCACTCACAGGATTTGGTGTCGACATGGTTGTGTCATCCATTACAAAGGTTTGATATGTCATCAGGGTTGTCGTCGCAAAGGTAGCTGGTGTCGACGATGTATATGATTTTATGTCACATTGTCAACAAGTTTGTCATCATGCGACAAATGTCACTAATTTCGCTTAGTGATGGTAGATTGTAAAAGGGTTGATAAACTTCAAGTATTAAACCCTAATCTACAACACCTAATACTATCAAACCCTAATATACATCTAATTCTAAACCATAACTATGTATTAAAACCTAAACCTATGTATCTACACACCTAAATCCTATATCTATCGACCTCATTGCATTACACTATGTGTTACACATAAAACTATGTCTAAACCTTCTCGGCTATATCAAAACATTATAAAACAGACCCACAGGCCCTAACCCCCAGATGACCGCGCGGACAACTAATCATGTTGGAGAGACATGTGACAAGGCTATTGGTTTACCGTCGAACTTAACATTGTTAACCAAACATGGTTTTGTTCTAAACCATAGTTTTGTTCTAAACTGTATCGGAGGTTAACTGCAACTGCTAGTAAAGAGATAGCATGTGAATGCAAGAAGAGTTAACCAGTAGCTTGGAGTACACCATCGAAGTAAACTGTAGCGGAAACCGCAGCGGAGTTGCATGTGAACGTGTTGTGGATAAACCGTCAGGTTAGTCAACCACAGTCATAAGCTGTCAGTTGTATAAACTGCAACACCAACCGTCAGCAGAACCGTCAGAAGTCAGTTTCCATGTGAACACTGCTACCGTAACTGTCGGAGTTTGAATAGCGGAACCGCCAACGGTTGATCCAGGTCTGGGTGTGAAGAAGGGCCCTTCCAAGACCTTTTACTTTCGTGATGTGTTAAAATTTCTTTTTAAAAGAACATTAACAAATATAGCTGCAAACTGTAAAGAAGAGGAATATAACAATCATCAGCGCATGAGAACAAAAAGTCGTTGATAACGGAGTTCGTCCAGGAGGGACTACGTCTCTGAGCCCCAGTGTTAAGATGGTGTAGGTCGTTGCATTATGTGTTGTCAATAAAGATGATGTACATAGAGATGATGTCTCGATCATACAAGGAAGAATGCCCTCATGAAGGAGTGGCTCTAAGAGATGTTCCACAGCTAGAACTCTCAATCAAAAGCCTCCTATCAGTATGACACAAAAACAAGCATGGTGCGCATCCCGCCAACACGGCACAAAAGAGATGTCAAAGCAAAACACATGCATGACGACAACAAGATTATTCCAACAACATACAACAAGGGATCTCAAAGTATAACATAAAAAGTTATGACAGAAAGTACATCACATCGAAAGATTATGCATAACATGAAGCAAGAAATCGTGAAAACATGAAATAACAAGATCTTGCATCAATCATCAATCATGGATTTGTATAACATAATGCAGAAAGAAGAAGTACATGAACATGACGAATCATATACCTCACAACCAAGGGTCACCTGAAGCAAAGCCTGTCAAAGTGCTGAAGCTCACTAAAACATCAATCTCACATCATCGATCGCAAGAAGAAGACTGTTTGCACATGAAGATGAACATCTGCACTGGCACTTAGAAAAGTGACTGAAAGAAGGAATGAGAGAAAGAAAAATATGAATACACCATCAGATTTGTGGCATCAAGTAGTGCTAAAACAACTGTCCAAAATCTGAATTCTGAGAATTTGAAAATTCGGAGCTCAAGGAATCTTTTAGATTCCCTTAGGATTCCTCAAAGATTCTATTTCAGGGATGAGTTGAAAATCCACTGCTCAGATGTCAAATATGATTCCACTATTAGGATCCCTGCAAAAAATCATGAAAAACAAGTATAAACTTGTCCATATTCTGACAAAGTGAAATTTTACCTCCGTGGGAAAATTTCATGGCTCATGGTTCCGCTACCTGTTTTCGTTGAAATCATGGTTCCGCGTGCACTCTGGAAATCACTGGAAGATGCAAACCTTTGGTGAAGAAACGAATAGCACCATTGTGTTCGTGGCGACGAGAAGTGTACAAACCATATAAAATTTGTCAATTTTTGAAAAATTGAAAATTTTGCCCCTGCAAAATTCATGGTTCATGCATTCAAAAATTATTAAAACTGCCTCAAAAAACGTGCCCGCAGCGTTCTGCCTCAAAATCGGTGCCTGTTGATCTCTCTCCCATCAAATGGTAAAAAAATGAGTTTAAATAAACATGGGTAGATTATTTCATGAGGAGGTTATGTTTTATTTTTTTACTAATCATATTAAAAACTGCATTCCATGAATATATATATATATAAATATATATTTTTTTAACTGTTAATTGGGGAGTGGGACCGTACTTCACGGGACCACACTCACCCATCCCCAAAATCTGTGTAACCTGCTATACGTTGTAGTTTGATGGCATAGGAAACTTTGTGGTTGAAATTTTATGGAACCTTCTTTATTTGTTATTAACCTTTGGACTGTTTGCGCATGCATTGAACTTAGTTGGAGTGTTTATGGCATGTGCCATAACTGACAACCACCATATTTACACGCTGAATTAACCTTTGCTTGGAACATACGTTTTCGTTTGGAGTGGATACAACGTTATGTTGACTTTTGTTTGGAGTGTGCCACGTGGGTTGGTTTAAGATGGTTCATATATAACCTTTTTTAATATGGTATATGTTATAACTTTGTTGTTATAACCACCCTAATTTATATATATGCCACGTATTGGTTACGTTGGCTTTATATATATATAATATATATTATTTATTTATTTATTTATTGTTTTCCCATATTTTGATTTATGCTTATAACTTTTACCATATTATGATATGGTTTTGATTATTGAATTTGATTTTTTTGATTAAGTTAGCAGTGATAACCAAAATGTCTCTTGTGCAGGTTTAAGAGGTTAATAAAGGGCTGCCATGTGCCAGTGTTTGATGGACTGCCATGTGGGTCCCATGTGTTCACTGGGATGCCATGTGGTGCACTGTGAGCCTCATTTTTCCTCTACCATACCAATCTTTGAAGAGCTCTATCTTTTGCATACGAGCTCGAATTGACACACTGTTCGCGCCACCGTGATCAGGAAGACGAGCCCTCTTATCTGATGCCAACAACTTTTCCTTTCTGCCATTTTGAATTTCGAACCTTATGCATCCCCATGGTGTCTCGAGATCCACTTGGATCAGCGGTGGCAGCGTGCGATTAGACCACGGCTGGTCACATGCAACCGCCAAACTGCCTCTGCCCGGTTAGTTGACCACCAGCAGTCAAGGGCTTATCCAAAGTGTATTTTGGGTTTTGTATGGTTGTTTTGTTCTAAAATAATTCCTCCAACATGTAACCTCTCACCTAGGTGTCAAATTGCTACAAGACCGATTTCTAAAAATCCAAATCAAGACATTCATACCTATCTGAGCCTAAGGGGCCTCGAATGTACCTGGTGGATGTTAAAAAGGTAGTTTTTCTTCATTGTTGGAGGAGTGGTTGTTGGTTTTTTTTTATGCAGATTCTGGAGGTCATAGACAGTTTTGGTTTCAATGTTATGGGAGCATCCGGGGTCAGAATTGGAATCCGTAAGAGGCGTTGGAAAGCTGGTTCAGAGAGCTATCTGATGATAGTTATCAGAAGTGCATGCATGCACATTTAGAATGATCAAATGTCTGTGTAAATAACTCCTTCTTTTCATTCCTAATAAAAACGGTTGCCCATCTTGAAAGCGGGCCCGGAGACGTAGTCCATCAGGGACGAACACCGTTATCAATCTCGTTGTCTAGTATCGCTGTGTTTTTACTATTTTTCACTTCTATTATGCATCTATCTTATGTTTAATCAGTTGTCGTAAAGTCTTCTTCTCAAGCATGTTTTCCTCAATTCCCGCACTTTTAGTTAACATTCAAATCATAAATGACTAATCACTTCTACATCAGTTTTAGTTTATGATCATTTCAAATCAATGGATGTAGGATTGGGAGCTTACTTAGTAGATTGAGAAATTTATTGAAGTGACATACATGGAGTTGGAGCAGGAGCCATAAAACGAATACAGTGACCTTATGCCACAAGCACCAAAGGTCACCTCTCAATCTCCACCACCTCAAGTGTCAGAACCAGCCCTAAACGAGTAAGGAGAATTTGTTCTCCTTGATGATGATCCAATCATGGATGTGTACAATCTATCATTTGATGAGTTGCAGAAAATATTTGTACATGCCTAGAGGAAGCACTTTCTGGATGATAATGTGTCACCTGTGTTAGTGTCAGTCTTTCCAGCCTTCCTCCAGTGATCAAATATGCTCTTACAAAGTGGTCTAAGAGTGCCCAGGTCAAATTTTTTCATTTCAAAGGGTCTTCAAGAAAAATTTGGTCACTAGGCATTAGGTCTAGGGTGTGCTTTCACTCTTTCTAAAGTTGTCCAAATGTCGGTCCATGTCATCATTCGGGTGAGTCTATCATCATTCATAGGGTTGTTATTATCATGTCAATGTCTAATGATTCATTTTACACCTTGTTCATGCTTCAGTTGCACCCAGGCAAAGTCATTTCCCTCTCTTAGGGTTTTGGAGGTAATTTCTCTTGGATGGTCAAATCATTAGCAAAACTTATATACATATGTTCATACACCTTCCCCTTTCTTTCATGTACCTTATCAAACACTTCCCATCACTGAGATCCCCCAAATTCCTCATTTTCGCGCAAACCCTAGTTTCTTGCCACAACTTGGCAATTTTCTAGGCTAGGCCTGTGTTTAGCCCGTTTTGACCCCTTCCCCTCACTTGCTCTCCGCGATTCCACTTTCCCCTGCTTCCTAACATCCATACCTACTTCCAAAAATCTCCCCAACAATTTAGAAGCCTCTTATCCCCTTCATTTCGCTTCATTTCGACAAAATCCATTGTTCCACACATCGAGGTAGATTTTACTAAAATGATGTTTCTGAGCAATCAAAGATGCATTTTGGAAAATTGAGAGAGGTTTTTGTCCACAAAATTCCAAGGAAGAAAAAAATCCTTCACTTTTTACACAGGTGTCATGGTTTTAGAGAAATGTCAAAAATATGATTGCCTCAGGAGAATCGAATGCACCTCTGAAGTGACCTTGGGAAAATAAAATGTTCTCCTAGCGTGGTTGGCCAAATGAATTTATTGATGAGTCAAATGATAACCTGACACAAATATCTTTCCAATGAGCTATCATGAGCTCAATTTGGAGTTCAGGAAGGCATTCAAAAGTTGACTGCAACACCACTCTGCCTTGAGGCAGCCTCATTTGGCACATTTTGACCAGTCTTAGGAGATTTGCTTTTTGACAAGGCAAATGAACTCCAAATTGAAAAATTCCACTTGGGTTAGAAATTAGACTTGGATAACTTTCCAACGAGCTATCTTGTCCCCAATTTGGACATCGGGAAGGCCTCCAAAAATCATCTGAAAGTCGCGCTACGCGTAGGGCTCAGGCGCGCTACGCGTTGGGGTTTTGGCTCAACGCGTAGCGTGCCACGCGCTACCCTTAAGTTGGGGAGGTCCATTTCAGGAAAGGTTTGAATTTTTGGATTTTTCATGAAAAAATACACTTGTTCAGCCATGTCCAAGAAGTTTCATGGAGATTTGAGCCCCCAAAAGGTCAAAAAACAAGCAAAAAATGACCTTCTGCCACTTTTTGGACACACAGGAAGCAGTCTTGGGAGATTGCAATTTTGGAGGGGAAAATAGACATCAAATTGAAAAAATCCACTTGGGATGGAAATTAGACATCCAGAACTTTCCAACAAGCCCACTTTTGACTCATTTGGATGCCGGGAAGTGCCTCAAAATTGGCCTGAAAGGCGCGCTACGCGTAGAGAAATGGTGCGCTACACGTAGAGAAATGGCATGCTACGCATTGGGGAAATTGGCCAGTTTTGCACCTTCAGCTCAGGAAAACGCAGCATTGACCAGTTTTGACCTTTTGGTGGGATTTTTCACCCTCTTTGATGTAAATAATGTAATTTCATGATTGACATGGCACTTTTTACCTATTCTAGAAGATTCATTCATAAAATGGCAAAAAGTTAATGAATGAATTGGTTTCCAAGTTTATAGAGGCAAGTTGTTTTGATTGCGTAGTTTGTAGTGCTCAGTTTAGAAGTGGTTGAAACAGCTCCTAGAAGGAGGAACTCAACCCCTAGAGGTTAGGGAATGGTTTGGCTTGGTCTATATATGTAATTTTTCATTCAGTAGCAGAGGTTGGACTCTTGGGATAGTTTTGAGACTATATTGTACATATCTTATCAGCATTTTTGGCAAAGGAAGACCAGTGGTTTTTGCAGCACTACTTGGGATCAATGTGGCTTTATTCTTGATGGTGTGTTTCTTTCAGTTCTTGTAAGTATGGGTAATGTGCTATCATTATCTCTCTTGGAATCTTTTCTCTTATTAAGCAAAATGAAGTGTTAAGGTAGAATCCATGAAATTTCCATTGCTCTGCCTTTTAAATTTGTTTGAATATTCATATGTATTCTTCAGTTTAAGGAGAATCCTTGAGACCCCTTGCTCTCCTTAGCCTCTCACCGGTCTGATTTATCCATCTCACTTGCTTTAAGGCATCAAAACAATTGCCTATCTTGCCCCAAGTGGACCTCTGCAAAAACTGTGCCTCATCCCCGCACCCAAAATTGTCTTTCCCTTGATTTCAACAAAATCATAAAAAACCAATCCTAAACTCTTTGTACTTAATACCTAGCCTAAAATCAATATTCTTTATTGGTCATCTCAGCCCTTTGAAGACCTTTTTCCGAGATAGACCTGGAGAGAGCCCTCTCCTGTCCTCGTAGGGCTAGCTACGAGGCTGAGCGTGGTATGATGTTGCCTTGAGTTTTGCCTTCCTCAGCCTGAGGCAGATTCGAGCGCTAACATAGTGGCGACCATACTGGGGAGAACTGGTTTGCTTGTTAGTGTTATTTGATTTATAGCTACAGACGGAGTCTGAAGTCACGCTAAGTAGCATTCGAACTGCACATTGCTCTGCGAGTGCATAGTAGATAAACGTTGCTTCAGTCGATCTCCAGTGTAGCTTGTAATTGTAACACTTAACTTATAAATTTCCCCAGTGCATGTATCAAGTTCAGATCTGATGGTTGATGGTGAACAACGGTCAGACATCATAAGGCTGAAATCATTCACCTGGCGACTCCATTCACTGAACAATCCAGAAATTGATGCTTCATGGTGACTTCACTGTAGGGAGATAAGTAGCTGCGAGATTTTCAAGATGGACCGAATCATGAGAAGATATGCTCCCATGAGCCGAGATCACATTCCAGGTTTTCCGAATAAGATGCCCAAGGTAGATTGGTCAAGGAATCTGCCTACCTTTAACAATGATGGTAAGAAAGATGCTGCTTTACATCTGATTAGATTTCACATGCATATTCGCAAGTTGAAGGTTGATTTTCCTGAAGATTGCTTGATGAAGATATTCTTGGCCACTCTGGAAGGTAAAGCCCAATCATGGTATGAAAGTTTGCCGCCT
>APFE030903545.1:113960-135428 GCA_000404065.3 Pinus taeda | reverse complement strand
AATTTAGTTCAAGACTGTTGCAAGCATGCCTATAGTTTTATTGAAAGCCTTGAGAAATATTATGAAGATGATAATTTTATGGATGATGAGATCATGGAGGCTCTGTATGAGAATCCATTTCAGCAACATGAAGAAAACCTAGAGGATTCCCATCAAGATGCTCAGGAAACTTTGCAACCGGATCAAGATCTTAGCACCATGGGAACTGATGAAAGAGAGGGTTTTATTCTAGATCTGTCCATAGAAGAAGACAACATGCATGAAATTCAAGTTTCAATTTCAGAATGTGATAAAGTCAAGTTAGCCATTTCAAATCTAGATTTAGATCGTGATGATGAAGACAACCTTGTTCTGAATCCAATGAAGGAGACTTCTGTTGTTGAGATCATCTGGAATGAAGAAGACAAAGTTATTGACCAAAGCCTTCATGAGGAGGTAATCCAGTCATTTCATGGACAACAAGATGAGATCTTTGTTCAGGTAAGTGAGAAATCTTGTTTTGATAACTCAGTGGTAAATGATAATTTGATTGCCATGTCATATGAAGACAATCACTGTTTGAGCAAAAGAAAACAAAAGGTATTGTCTCCTTTGTCTGAAGATGAGATAGATCTACTTCTGAAAGGTCTTGTTTCATCCGAAGTTACAGTAGATTTGCACTGCACACATGGTCAAGAAAGTGTTGGTGAAATCTCTTCCTCTTTTGAGAATGATGACGGTCTTGTAATCAGTTTTATAGATCAACAAACAGATAATATTTTCTTTCACAAATATGATACATGTTTGATAATCTCGAAGATTGTTTTTTGTTTAAGAATGACCTACAACACATTCACACCACAGAAGATCAAAACATTCAGGATTTCCATTCAGATTCCTCTTCATATGTTTCATGTGCTGAAATGCTTTTCCAAGAGGAGATCTGCTCATCTACCTGTTCAGAGTTTTTTGAAGCCCATGAGCATACTTTTACCGAAACACATGATGAAGGCAGATCAAAATTTGAAACAAAGGACACCTTGATCTTTCAGCAGGAGGTGGCAATGGCAAATCTTCATGTTTTTTACGATCCTCTAGCAAGTTTGTTGCAGCCAACAGTGAAAGTGTTTATTACAGTGTTTTGTTGCAGCCATGGTCAACTATGTTTTTGGATGCCCAGTGATAGGTTTGTACTGTTGACCAGAAGATCTGATAAGAAGAATCAGTCAAGAAGCCATCTTCTTGATTGGTCACATTGGCATTTTGATATAGTTTGATAGTATATTGTCTTGTAAGAAACACAGGTGGTTGTCATCATGATTTCAAATCTTGATGGACTGCTACCCTTCAAATAAGATTTGTAAGTTCTTGTTTTAGTTCAGTCAGTCATGAGTCATTTGTGAGTCAGTTTTCAGTCATGTAGGTTTCATAATTGAGTCAGTTTGAATCAAGTTTCATTCAATAAATGAGTCAAAGTCTTGTATTGCTTGTCAAATAATGACTCCATCGCCCAATGGATGAAGGCATTGTCTAGCTCTTACAGAGATCTGCGGTTCTTGGCACCTCCAAGGAGCTACCATCCCCATTGGAGCCAATGTTAGTGTCAGTCTTTCCAGCCTTCCTCCAGTGATCAAATATGCTCTTAAAAAGTGGTCTCAGAGTGTCCACGTCAAATTTTGTCATTTCAAAGGGTCTTCAAGCAAAATTTGGTCACTAGGCATTAGGTCTAGGGTGTGCTTTCACTCCTTCTAAAGTTGTCCACATGTTGTTCCATGTCATCGTTCATCTGAGTCTATCATCATTCATAGGGTTTTTATTATCATGTCACTGTCTAATGAGTCATTTTACACCTTGTTCATGCTTCAGTTGCGCCCAGGCAAAGTCATTTCCCTCGCTTAGGGTTTTGGAAGTAATTTCTCTTGGATGGTCAAATCATTAGCAAAACTTATATCCAGATGTTCATACACCTTCCCCTATCTTTCATGTACCTTATCAAACACTTCCCATCACTGAGATCTCCCAAATTCCTCATTTTCGCACAAACCCTAGTTTCTTGCCACAACTTAGCAATTTTCTAGGCTAGCCCTGTGTTTAGCCCGTTTGGACCCCTTCCCCTCACTTGATCTCCATGATTCAACTTTCCCCTGCTTCCTAACATCCCTCCCTACTTCAAAAAATCTCCCCAAGAATTTAGAAGCTTCTTATCCCCTTCATTTCGCTTCATTTCGACAAAATCCAATGTTCCACACATCGAGGTAGATTTTACTAAAATGATGTTTCTGAGAAATAAAAGATGAATTTTGGAAAACGGAGAGAGGTTATTGACCAAAACATGCCAAGGAAGAAAAACATCCTTCACGTTTTACTCAGGTGTCCTGGTTTTAGAGAAATGTCAAACATATGGTTTCCTCAGGAGAATCAAATGCACCTCTGAAGTGACCTTGGAAAAATCAAGTTTTCTCCTAGCTTGGTTGGCCAAATGAATTTCTTGATGCATAAAATGATAACGAGACACAAATATATTTAAAATGAGCTATCATGAGCTCAATTTGGAGTTGAGGAAGGCATTCCAAAGTTGACTGCAACAGCACTCTGCCTTGAGGCAGCGTCATTTGGCACATTTTGACCAGTCTTGGGAGATTTGATTTTTGACAAGGAAAATGAACTCCAAATTGAAAAATTCCATTTGGGTTGGAAAGTAGACTCAGATACCTTTCCAACGAGCTATCCGGAGCCCAATTTTGACAGCGGGAAGGCCTCCCAAAATCATCTGAAATTCGCGCTACGCGTAGGGCTCAAGCGCGCTACGCATTGGGGTTTTGGCTCAACGCGTTGCGCGCCGCGCGCTACCCTTAAGTTGGGGAAGCCCATTTCAGAAAGGTTTGCATTTTTGGATTTTTCATGACAAAATACACTTTTTCAGCCATGGCCAAGAAGTTTCATGGAGATTTGAGCCCACAAAAGGTCAAAAAACAAGCAAAACATGACCTTCTACCACTTTTTGGACACACAGGAAGCAGTCTTGGGAGATTGCAATTTTGGAGGAGAAAATGGCAACCAAATTGAAAAATTCCACTTGGGCTGGAAATTAGACTTCTAGAAATTTCCAACAAGCCCACATGTGCCTCATTTGGATGCCAGGAAGTGTCTCAAAATTTGCCTGAAAGGCGCGTTACCCGTAGAGAAATGGCGCGCTACACGTTGGGGAAATTGGCCAGTTTTGCACCTTCAGCTCAGGAAAACGCAGCATTGACCAGTTTTTCACCCTCTTTGATGTAACTAATGTAATTTCATGATTGACATGGCACTTTTTATCTATTCTAGAAGATTCATTCATAAAATGGCAAAAAATTAATGAATGAATTGGTTTCCAAGTTTATAGAGGCAAGTTGTTTTGATTGCCTAGTTTGTAGTGCTCAGTTTAGAAGTGGTTGAAACATCTCCTAGAAGGAGGAGCTCGACCCCTAGAGGTTAGGGAATGGTTTGGCTTGGTCTATATATGTAATTTTTCATTTAGTAGCAGAGGTTGGACTCTTGGGATAGTCTTGAGACTATATTGTACATATCTTATCAGCATTTTTGGCAAAGGAAGACCAGGGTTTTGCAGCACTACTTGGGATCCATGTGGCTTTATGTCTTGATGGTGTGTTTCTTTCAGTTCTTGTAAGTTATGTATGTGCATCATTATCTCTCTTGAATCTTTCTCTTATTAAGAAAATGAAGTGTTAAGGTAGAATCCATGAAATTGTCATGCTTTGCCTTTAAATTTGTTTAATATTCTATGTTTTCTTCAGTTTAAGGAGAATCCTTGAGACCCATTTCTCTCCTTAGCCTCTCACCGGTCTGATCTGTCCATCTCACTTGCTTTAAGGCATCAAAACAATTGCCTATCTTGCCCCAAGTGGACCTCTGCAAAAACTGTGCCTCATCCCCGCACCCAAAATTGCCTTTCCCTTGATTTCAACAAAATCATAAAAAACCAATCCTAAACTCTTTGTACTTAATACCTAGCCTAAAATAAGTATTCTTTATTGGTCATCTCATCCCTTTGAAGACCTTTTGCCGAGATAGACCCGGAGAGAGCCCTCTCCTGTCCTCGTAGGGCTAGCTACGAGGCTGAGCGTGGTATGATGTTGCCTTGAGTTTTGCCTTCCTCAGCATGAGGCAGATTCGAGCGCTAACAACCTGCATTCATGAAGGAAAGGGTGATAGTGTCAAATATCAGAAATCATTCAGCTACCCTTGTCGATGTTACCTTGCCCTATGTAGGAGCAACACACTCAAATGTTAAGTTCATGTTGGCCGAGAATGAACAAATGGAAAAGAACTTGCAGACTGTCAGGCAAGAGACAAAATAAATTCAATAGCAGAGAGCAGTTTTCACAATGGAAGAGATAAGGAAAGTGATACTTGTTGAGGCTTCAACACTTAATACTACCATGTGAAAGCTCTACAACGGATTTGTCACCGTGCATAAAGCAGTTGTCCATGTGCATGGCTTATAGCAGCGGAACAAAGAGTTTGTTCAAACTCTCAGGAACATACATGCTACCATCGCCCATGTGCAAGAGTGGACAATGCGGTACAAAGGGGCCCCACTTCACTTACCAAAGAAAATGAAACGACGGGTAGAGCTAGAGAAAGAAAAGGTCTAGAGGTTGATTCAGAAATATGAGTAGCTTGCACCGTTCATCAGCAACATACATGCCTAATATGCATAGTTGTACAAGAGTTTGGATGTCATGGTGGGAACGCACAGGATCCCGTCAATCGGTTCCCTCACCGAGGCTAGACCCAAGAACCAAGTCTGACTAGAGATCGAAGGGTACATGAAGTAGCTAAGGACAGAGGCCACCAGGGATGACTTGGAACTGAGCACACATAACATGAAAAAGTATGTTGGTGGCCCTGTCATGGTCAACACCATGATGCACATGCTTCAAGACAAGTTGGATATAGGTTCCAAGACCATATACCTGGATGATATGGAGGCAAGAGTTGCTATCAGAAAAACACGATCAAGCAATTTGGGAACATCATCACACAATACCAATATTGGCATCAATATGTGACTGAGAAGCACCAAGTGGAGGTTACCGAGTTGGTCTTTCCCAAAAATTCGGATTCATAGTGTTTTGTCTTGTTAGGTTGTCTCTAGCATATTTCGTCTTACATGGGTACATGTGTAAATTGTAATATTATTTGTAAATATGTTGTAAGTGAAATTCCAAGTGTCATTAGTGGAATGTGAAAGGTCATCATGTGATGTAATGAGTTATTTGTAAAGAAGTTGAAGAGTCATGAGGGTAGTCAAAAAGTCACAAAGGGGAATGTCAATGGTCATCCCACCCTTTGTTATAAATAGAACCTCATAACTCATAGAACAGGCTTTTGGGAGCCAATATTTTGGCTAGGCTTAGGCTTAGAAAAGGCTTGGGAGTATTGTGATGACCCTTGGCTTCTCCACAACATAGAGTGAGTATACTTCTTTGGAGGAGCTGGTGTTCTTTACTGTAATGTTCCACTATTGGGGCTAGTTGTCGTCAATGGTGTATGTATGGATGGAACTTTCACTTATAATAATAATATCAAATCCAACCCGCTTTCATGGATATTTTGTTACTGTAGTTGGACTATTATGGTTTCTTTAACAATATATGTTGTTTAACTTATGCATTTTCTTATGAACTACTTTGTATGCAATTGTACGAATCTTGTTGAATGCATGTTGTTGGATTAACTCGTCACCTTAATTTGTGGACTATTCCACATTTTATCTTGTGATGTCATTCCGCTCATGTGTTCCTTTGAAGTTGTGTACTATTACATGCTTCTAAGGGGCACACTTCCTTTTCCCCTCCATTTGTTAGAACCCCCATGCATCACACTTGATTCTCCGTAGGGTCGCACACTTACTTTCACCAAAAGTTATGTTACTTACCTCTGCGTGCTACCATGATCAAGGAATTACACTACCACCCACTGTTGGGACTCCTACTCCAAATAGTTTGAGGTCTAGTTGGGACTTCTTATCAGGGAGATCCCCTAAATGTTTGTGAGTCCAACACTGTCAACATTTCTGGCTCTAGAAGGAGGTCCAGATGACAAGATGAGCCCTTGAAGTTTGTTTTGAATTTTTGCACATATTTCATGGCTTCTGTTGAAATCATAACCTTGACATGTTTCTCTCATGTTTTTGATTTTGAAGCACCAATGAGAATTATAGATGACCTGTCCAAATATAAGTTCAATGGCCACAATGGAACACCCTTGTTTAGGCAGACTGTTTCCTTCGATGGCTTCTATGGTAGGGATGATGTCCCCTCGGATGACATTGTCTGTGGGTTGTTCACTATCATGTTCGAAGGGTGCACAAAGCAATGGTGTAACAGATTTACCATAGCCTCTATACACTCTTTCGATCACATGTTCATATAATTATGTCATGTTTTCATTCTTTATGACCATAAAGCACTTAATCAAAACATTTTAAAATTGTGAAAATCACCTGATGAATCTCTTGAGCACTTTCACGATCATTTTCTTCATTACTGTTATAAGTTTCCTAAAGATGAGGTTGACAAGCAATTTTTGGAGGAAAGATTTCAGTACCTTGTTCACATTTCTGAGAATCCACATGAGTTATATTCTTTCAAGCCTCTCCCAACATACCTCGGTGTCAGAGCTTATAAATTTGAGACCGACAAGGTTGTTGTGCCAAGTGACCCTCTCTCCCCTTCTCGTCAATCAGCTCTATCTCCCCATTTCGAGGTGTGAGAGGTTGAAAATCCACATGTTGATCTGTCACCATCTCCTCCTACTCCACCTGCTCAGGATTTCTATGCATATTTGGATTGGAAGCCTAATGATTGTCACATGGTCTCATCTCCTTGGCCTTCGTCCTCTAGTTCCTTTGATCCTCCATATTTTCGGTGTGTTGTGTTCATTTGTTCTGAATTCCACATGTGATGTTCACAAGGATCAAGTTTTGGGTGGAGTTAGTATTGAATAGCCAACCTGCACTATCATTTTTCATGAGTATGTGTGGGAGTCTGAACAAGAATTTGCGGTGGAGGATGACTTTCTTCTGTGCACACCTTGTTCGCTTTATCTTGACATCTTCCATGATTATTCTATTTTTGTTCCATCTTGTGAAAATTCATTTCTGAATTTTTCTAATTCCAATCATTCACATAACACGTGGGATTCCATTCTTTCATTTGATTGCAAAGAGTACAAATATTTCTTCCCTGATCCACCCAATCTCTCATCTTACCTTTCCCAAAACATTGAGGGTGAAAATTATCGTTTTCATCATCCCCTCTTTATGATTCATCAGATCATGAGGATATCATTGTCCATCATCTTAAGTTTTCTGATCGTGGTTGTCATGATCTTTTCATTCATTCATCTGATCATGATTCTGATTTGTCTACTATTGATCTTTCTAAGCCACTAGTGTTTGATGATCCATCTTCTGATGAATTTGAAACTCCTCAAGATGTTGAGGCACTTGAGCCTGAGCTAATGGTTATTTCAAGTTATCATATCCTTGAGGTTAGTTCCACTTTTGATTAGAAATCTGTTTAATCTCCTCAAGTTCCTCATCACTCTGTTGTTTACACTGAAAATCAATCTATTTCACAGTTTTCGCACCCTCCATCATAATCAAATGATCCTATTGCTCATGCATTGGAGGAGTTGTACGTAGCAAACATTGTTCCAAAACAAAAGTTTTATTCTTTCCTTATGTTTGCGCATATTTCAAGTTTGAAGGTGTATACATGCTTTTTTTCCACGCGCAATGTGACACGACACCATCATACGTCCGAAAGTGCCTTTCATGTGCTTTCCATCTTTACTTTTCTATGGATGCATTCAAGCTTTGAATGTTTTGTTTTACATTGTTGTATATTTCTTGTATGTTGGTTTGATTTTCATATCTTTCTTGTCAATCATGTTGTCGCCTACATGGTCCAACCAATGTGCCGATGGATGCACTGGAAGTATCACTTCACGTGAGTTAGCCTATGCTCTGCTTAGGTTAGGAGTAGGAGTGGTGTTTTTCTTTTCTTGTTTGTTTTATGGATTTTCTTACTTTGTTTTGCTTTGTCTTTCTTCTTTCCTTTGTTTGTTTTCTTCCGAACCCATAGGTTAGTTTCTGCATAAAACCATGTTTGGCCTCTTAAACAAGAGCAACTTGTACAACTATCAAAACTTGGTTATCTGTTTATTCCCTATCTTTATGTGAATATTGCATTTCTTCTAGTCGATGATACCTTGATGGAAAATACGTTCCTTTCAAAGAGAGTCATGGTGAAATCATGATATTTGCATTCTTAACTAGTACCACCTACTCTGATTGGTTTTCTATATTCGGTTAACCCTTGTAGATTCAGTCAAGTAGAGTAAGGAGAGGGAGAAAACCTTAACAAGTATTTTAGAGGTATATATAAATATCCTTCTCTGAAGGGACAACCTATTCTTCTCTTAACAAGTCAGGGTCCCTCTTCTACCTCATGAAATAAATAAGTGCTTATGCATAGTTCTTTGAAAAATGAAAAAAAATGGAAAATAAAATAAAGGGTGAAAGAAGAGAAAGGCTTCTTGTGTAGAGAGGTGAAGCAATTAACACTGTCGGGTTATTGTCCAGGCTCACTAGCATTGGAACAATGCTTGTGTTCCTGAAGTGACTCCAATGAGGTATTGTCTAAGCCTACTTGCAATGGAGCAACACCATAGATGAAACTAAAACTATGATAGACTATATTACTTATGCATTTATATACCCCTCATCCCCAATTAAAACAAATTAGTTTGACTTGGCTTGGTATGTGTGTTGTTGATAAAGAGAATGATAGGGACTACATTTAATTCAAGCTAGTGAAGAAACTATGATAATCGAATAGCTGAAAAATACCTTTGGAAGAGTTAGACTCACTCTGCACGAGACAAGTTCCATACAGAGAGGTGGAGTTCTACCAGTGTGTCACTAATGTTGTAGAGGCTACAACCACCCTCCAAATTTTTTTCTATGCTTTGTTTTGGAGCCTGCCTTCTAAGTCATAATAGCTCATCTTGCACTGATCCAGGTACTTGTGCTTTGATTGAGCCTCGTCCTTTTCATCTTGGCTTGTGTTTGCTTACTTGGTTTACTGTCTAACCCACAAGTTGATCTCTTGACTTGGTTTACATCCAGTTCTGGGCTTTCCTTAGAGAACTATGCAGTCCTTGAGGGAAACCAACCTTTCTCTTGGGAATTGCACAGTCCAAGATGACAGTGAGCCTTGAGCTCAAGAATTGCATAGTGCTAATTGATAGAGCCACTCGACCCAAAGAAAATGCGCAGAAGCCTTTCTACTCAGAAGCTGCCCAATGCATGAACCAGAGAATTTCCCGGTCCCTCCCACAATTGCGCAATATTTCTAGGAAATGCATGGCATCTTTTCCTGAAAAAGCAAAAAGAGAAAAGCGAAAAATAATCCCTAAAAATAGGGATATATTTTTAGTAGCCCGAAGGAGGCACTTCAGTTATTTTAGAAACTTCTGCCAAGTGTCACTTTTTCCATGATTTTGGGCCTTCGCATCATAAACCATAAATTGACAAAATATATTTAATTGACCCTTCCAAAGCTCATTTTCACATTTGATCTTGGAGCTCTGGCATTACCGAGGAGATCAAGAAACCTCGGTGTGATCATTGTCGCTTTTCTGGGTAAGTTTTATTTTTCTAGTCTTTTGTCGCTTTTTCCATTGCTTTTGTTTGTTTAGCTTGTGAGAGTGTTGTTTCACTTGTTTTTTTGAACGAATGTTGGTGCTTTAACTTGTTTTAGCTTGTAGAAATGTTGTTTAAATTTTTTCATTGCCTTTCCTAAGTGTCACATGCATTACCATGTTTTTCACTAACGGTCGTCGTTGCGGCGACTCCCTTCGCATGCTTCATTTTCTTTCGGTTTGATTGATTCTTGCACTTGTTTCACTTGCATGCATCATCACTCAGTCAAATTTGCACTCGAAATCACATCATCCTTCAGATCTACTCGATTTCACACTTACCTTGGGAAGTTTCAGTCAACGAGCTTTCTCACTGATTGTTGGGACTACGCAATGCATAGTTCCAACAGGCAGCCAATGACCTCTATGATCCAGAATTGTGTAGTCTATCTCATCATGAGCCTAGTTTGTTGCTTGGTCTTGTCTTGAAGTTCCTTTTGGTTTTAATCTTACATTTTCTTGCCATGAGTGTCCACTTTGTCTTCAAGTACCAATTGTTGAGCATCTCTCTAGCTGTTACAGTTAACATAACCTCTAAGAGAGCTGCATCAAAGGAAATGGTTGAGAGCAATACTGGGGACACAATTGAGTAAACATCAGTTTATCTACCAATTTATGCAGACACTCATTTGTTCATTGAGAAGGGTACCACATTGACATGGTAGTAAATCAAGGATAGTTTTGCAAAGGACTTCAAGGAAGACTTAGAGGATCGACATGTTTACCTTAGCATCCACTGGTCAGGATTATACAAGGTTTCATGCAGGTACCTCGTGTTCCCATGTGCAAACATTATCAGCTGGATTGTCTCACACACAGATCCAAAGACTATGAAATTGAGTAGTGCTAACGGGATGGAGCTTGTCACCTTCAGGGCAGAGAAATTTCAACAAATGCATCATTTACCTCAGTCAATGAAGCGCACGGATACACTTATCAATGCCACCCATAGCTTTGTGAATACTAGACACATTGTCCAGCGCTGGGTGAAAGAGCCGTCAAAGTTCAAACAGACACCCAATCACATTTATAAGAAAAAGTCTCCCAAGAAGGCTTATCATTTCTTGATCATCTTTGCATGCAAAATATACCGTCAAGAGAACACAGAAACCTTTCCTAAAGGTTGGGTAGTCATGTTGGACCAGTTGGTGAATGATGGGAAGCCATTCAACTAGTCGGAATCATTGGCTCATTAAAGATCCATGTGAGTAACGCCCAGAATCTACCTGAGAATGAGCAAGCAAGATTTACACATTCACATATTTACTTGATGCAATTTGTGCCTAGCAGTATTTTGTTGACATGAGATGGACATGGACACCTAAGGAGAGTGTCATCAATGTTTATTGCAAGTTTCTTTCCGACTGCGGCTATTGAGGAGTGAAGGCGAACCTAACTAACCATTTCATCATCCCGTTGCACAAGCTAATCTTTAAGCAAGATCCACCTTTCATATCCCAAGAAGAAATGGAGACAACAATGAACATCATAGATTGGTATGCCTCACTAGGTGGCACCTTCATCAGAGTGTATGGCAGAGAGAAACCTCTGCATGTTCTACCAAGTTATGCCACTGACAATTTTGTCATACAAGAGGTCTCATATCACCTCTCCACAGGGTTGTCATCAGCACTACATAGGAAGAAGAAGGCACCATGGCCCACTCTTCCTTTGCAGATCAGATTGTACGAGATTAAGAGCTTGAAGGATGGAGATGTTGAAGATAAGGAGATAGTAGGATTCGAGTTCAACACCAAATACTTCAATCTGTATGATCCTCATGGTATTTGCAAGGACCAATGTGCAAGATTGTAATTTCCATGGATCCACGAGACATTTCACTGGCGTGAGGAGGACCCTTGGAGGTATTGTTACAATGCTTGCAAACTCCACGAGTTAGTCAGTATAGAAACAACTTGGAAAGCTGCTCTACATACAACAGTAGGATAGGAAGCAACAACAACAACAACAATGGGCAGAAATCCAGTGCAACTCAAGGGAAAGAGGAAGATTGTCAAGAACCTAGAGGTAGAGCAAAGCTTCAAGATGAGGGCATATGCTATCATGGAGAAAGAAGCTTTGCAGCGGAGGCAAAGAGGGAGCAACAGATAAAGAGAGCAAAGCAAGGGAAGAGAGAAAAGAAAAGGTTGTTGAAGCAAAGTTGAATCTACAACGAAGAAGAAGTTGGAGGAAGAACAGGAGTTGAGGAGGAGAGAAATAGAAGATAAGCATAAACAAGAGGAAGAAGAAAGGCAAGGCATGATGAGAGCAAACAATGCCCATACAGGTTGAGGATTCGAAACAACAGACAGCTGAAGAAGAGTGTGAACAGATGCAGGATCAGGAGATTACTCAGTAGATTGAGCTACTAATTGAAGTGACAGATATGGATTTGGAGTAGGAGCCACGTAATGAATACATTGACCTTATTCCGCAAGCACTAGATGTCACCTCTCAGTCTCCACCACTTCCAGTGTCAGAACCAGTGTCGAGCGATAAAGTAGAAGTTGTTCTCCTTCATGATGATTTGATCGTGGATGTGTACAATCTATCATTTGATGAGTTGCAAAAGAGGATTGTAAAGGTGTGGAGGAAGCACTTTCTAGATGATCAAGCATCACCTACATTCCTGAAGGAAAGGGTGATAGTATCAGATATAAGAAAGCATCTAACTTCCCTTGCCAATGCTACCTTAGCCTATGCAAGAGAAATGAGCTCAAAAGTTAAGTTCATGTTGGCTGAGAATGAACAAATGGTAAAGAAATTGCAAGCTATCAGTCAAGAGGTAAAACAACTTCAACATAATAGTGTTGTTTTCCGTAATGGCAGAGATGAGGAAAGTGATACTTGCTGAAGTATCAACACTTGAGACTACCATGTGGAAGCTCTGCAACGAATTTGTCACCGTGCATAAAGCATTTTTTTGTGTGCATCGCTTACAGTAATGGAGCAAAGAGTTTGTTCAAACTCTCAGGAACATAAATCTCATCATCACCAATGTGCAAGAGTGTACAATGTGGTACAAAAGGGCCCAACTTCACTTGCTAAAGAAGATGAAGCCACAGGGAGAGCTAGAGAAAGAAAAGTTCTAGATTTTAATAAAGAACTATGAGCAACTTGCCCCGTTCATCGGCAACATATAGGCATCATATGCATAGTTGTACAAGAGTTTGGATTTCATGGTGAGAACGCACAGGATCCCGTCAATCGGTTCCCTCACTGAGGCTAGACCCAAGAACCAAGTCTGGCTAGAGATCGAAGGGTACATGGAGTAGCTAAGGACATAGACCACCAAGGATGACTTGGAGTTGAGTGCACATAACATGAAAAAGTATGTTGGTGGCCCTATCATGGTCAACACCATGTTTCACATGCTTCAAGACGAGTTGGATACAAGTTCCAAGACCATATACCTGGATGATATGGAGGCAAGAGTCTGTTATCAGAAAGACACCATCAAGCAATTTGGGGACATCATAACACAATACCAAGCTTAGCATCAATATGTGACTGAGAAGCACCAAGTGGAGGTTGCCGAGATGGTATTTCCCAAAAATTTGGATTCATAGTGTTTTGTCTTGTTAGGTTGTCTCTAGCATATTTCGTCTTACATGGGTACATGTGTAAATTGTAATATTATTTGTAAATATGTTGTAAGTGAAATTCCAAGTGTCATTATGGAATGTGAAAGGTTTTCATGTGATGTAATGAGTTATTTGTAAAGAATTTGAAGAGTCATGAGGGTAGTCAAAGAGTCACAAAGGGTAATTTCAAGGGTCACCCCACCCTTTGTTATCAATAGAACCTCATAACTCATAGGACAATATTTTGAGAACCAAGCTTTTGGCTAGGCTTAGGCTTTGAAAAGGCTTGGCAGTATTGTGACGAGCCTTGGCTTCTACACATCATAGAGTGAGTATACTTCTTTGGAGGAGAAGGTGTTCTTGATTGTAATGTTCCAGTAATGGGGCTAGTTGTCCCCAATGGTGTATGTAGCGATCGAACTTTCACTTATAATAATAATACTAGAGCCAACATGATTTCATGCATTAAACAAATATCACCATAATCATGACTTAATAATTGTGTATCCAAACCAAAAAAATCAAAATCAAAATACATATTCAAATATATATATATATATATATATATATATAATATATATATATATATATATATATAAACCCAAAAGTTTTACCTCTCTCATCAAATCATCTTCAAGGGGAAAGACCATTTCTACATCTCCCTGGAAATCTTCTTCATCGTAGGGGTAGTCACCCACTAGCAACGGAGCTGCTCTTAGGCATTAGTATGTATCTAGGAACCAACCACTAGTGTGTACTCCATCCTCCGTAGGCACAATGGATGATCCAGATTTAAACAGGAACGCAATAAAATACAGAGATAACCATATACACAAAGATGCAGCGGAAATAATACTTCATTTCATTAATGGAAAATACTGAAATATGCTTATTCAACCGGAAATAGAAATAAACCAGCTAGGGCGATGGTAGCTTACTCTGAGAAGAGATGTGTGGCTACATGCCCTCTGAACTTGTGTTACAATGAGGCTCGAAGGCCTATTTATTGTTGAGAAACAATGGAAAAACCCTTCACATTCCAAAAACCTAACCCTGGAAGATGAAACGCCAAATTGTGGGCCCCGTTTTTGGGTAAGTTGGTACATCAACTTCCCGGGGTCGCGAATTGGTCGTCTTTTCTCCGTTTGACGCGCATGATAGCCCGTTGGAAAGATCTCTCCGAGGACTACGACGGAAAAGACGATTTTTAGTCACGAAAAATCGCTGGCGGTAGATTTCCCAAAAAACGTCGTTTAGGGCCTCAAAATGGCTCCGGAAGTTTAGGACCCGAAAAACTGCTAAAAATAGTAAATTGTGCTGTAATTAAGGAAACTGAAAAAAACTGCACGAAGCACTAGAGGGGATCCAAGTCGAATTAGCGGGTGGCCACCAATATCCACTTGGATCAATGGAGTACTACCTCATCATACGCAGTTGTGTTGGTAATCGATAGGCCACATAATCTAGTATTATTGGCCTCATCACTGCAATCTTCTCAAAGAAGAAACTCACAAGAAAACTCCCATGGCCACATATTTGGTTCTTCCCTCTCTTAACCTTTATTAGTTGAGCCTTGACATTCACCAACATTCCTTCACACCAGTTGAAAAGTGTGGGTTCTAAACATTTTATGCATAGTTGTAGATGCAGTGTCGTCATGATATGGGGTGCCTAGGTCCTAGCCACCATATCACCCCATATCATAGTATATGCTAGTGTACGCAGAGTCAGGTATGTTATCTTCTCTATATGGATTTTGTCCCTTTCCATTCCTCTACCTATCCTGCAATGGGAAGCTATAATACTTCATCATATTTCTGGCTATACCCTAGGAGAATTCCACACTTTATCCCTTGTGATTTCCACTTTTATCAACATACTTTTGCACGATGAGCCTTGGTTTCCTCATTCCATCGTCATCATTTGTCTGGCCTATCATTTGATTTCACTTGGTGTTTTACCCTTTCTTAGAGGAACCATTGTGATGAGTAGTCCTATTAGCTAACCTCTTATCCTCATTATGTCATGAGAAGTTCCAACATTACCGGAACTAGTTGCTATCCACTATAACACTCGTTCCTCCAAGAGGAGTTTTCTTTAAGCTCTTTTCAGACTCCTTAAAATAGAAAATATTTCTGAGTAAACTTGTCTCCTTCACACTCGTAAAAGTACTTGAAGGAAGGATCATCTACCCAGTAGAAGTTTAACCCTTTTCTAGACTGGGGTAGACTTGTTATGAAAAGGAATACCCTAGTCTGCTTGGCTATGAGGTTCTCCCTTGTATACTTTTATCTCTTTTTCGATCTTGGGGAACAAATTTACGAAAAAGGAACTTATAAAAAGAGAAGGGAGGAAACATTTAGTTCCGTTAGTCATCAATGGAAACATCCTTTGCATCGCCCTTGAACATGACAACTATCTATTTCATGATCTCACGATTGGGTCTTAGCTTGCCTAGGATTTGTACCATACATATTAGTCTCTTTACTCCTATGACTTGTTACTCTTCTAGTCGTATGGAGTGTGCTTCGATACCTCCTGCATCGTTGCATGATATCATATGGTTCTCATTAGTCATGCTGGCAAAGTCATTTTTGTGTCGTGTGCTATGTGTTCAAGGGAAGTCTCAGCCCGTGTCGGCCATATGCAGTAGCTTGTTGACCTTTTTTGAGTCATCCATTCCTGTGTCAGTTTTACTTCATCACTTCATGACTTCATCCATACATCACATCATCCTAGTATGTTCTGTGTTGATTGATGGGGTATACATTAAGGCCCTCCTTCGATGGATCTTCTCTTGTCGACTTCAACTCATTATCCAGGAGTTTAATCTAGGAACTAATAGTACCTTGGAGCTTGCAGACCTTAGTGGAAGGCTTCCTCATGATCAATAGTGGGTTTACATCATTGGCTCTTGATTAATCAAGTTCACTGGTGTTCAACATCATCTCATCTATTCACACTTCGTGGATTGTACTAGGTATCTTAGGGTTCATTTTCCTCATTGATGACTTCCCTCGCGTCTATTACTAGTTTACCGCACTGGATTTTAATCAAATGGTTTCTGCCTTGCTTGATATTAGCTCATATATTCGCCTGATGTATAATCATACCATCAGGGTTATGTCAAAATCCTTGGGTTAGGGACATCTCACTCTTATATGGCATCCTTCCCAGGCTGAGCTAGAGTTATGTATCATTTATGTACTTTGAGGATTATCCTCGGACACTTCTCTATCTATCAAGTGCCCATAGTCCTACTGATGTATACTGTGACGTAGATCCATGATTGTATTTGTTAGTGTCTATGCTCATTCTCTTGAGTCACATGGATCCACTGTGTATGTATTCATGGCCATGTTGTAGCATTTTATGTCATGGATCCACAATGTATGTTTTGGTGGCCATGTTCAGTATTTTCTTATGACCGAGCATGGGTATGCCCGCCTTAGGGATGTTATCATCACAGATGAGACTTCAGCTCCAGAGTCTTCCTTTCTACATTCTTGGCTTTGTCTCCTCACTCCTGTTTTGACATATGAGCCTTATCATAATTTATTTCGGCCATCAGCCTCTCTTTTGACCTTATACATTAGGCGACATCATTATCATCTTATTTTACCCCCTAGGGTCAGTGTTCCTTAGTCCTCATGGTTGTATGACTTTTTCCAGGCCTTAGACCCATTTTCCAATCATACTTCCCATTCGCATGGATGGAGTCTTATGATAACAATTAGAGTCTCCCAGTCACTCCCAGCCCTTTGTTGTGCAAGCAATTATAGACTTTTTTACTCTTTCATATACTTGTGATTGGGGATCTCTTCAAGAGTGTCTTGGTCCCTAGGAGATCAGTTTGTTGAAAATGCAACAAGATGATGGAGCTTAGTGAAAAGAAGTCGCCTTCACTAAGTGGGCCCGCTGGCTATTTTTGGCGCAAAGTCTATTTTTAGACATATGGATCATGGTCTATGAGATGTAGGATGCTATTTGTGGATGATTGGTAATGTTGGTAAAAATAGATGGACTTCTATTTTTAGACATATGGGCGGAGTCTATTTTTAGACTGCCAGGCTAAAAATTGAACAGTTGAATATTATTAGCTCTTAATAATATTTGGATTATAAACATTATCTTATTCTCTTGGAGCACTTCAGTTCGAGCTACGGATGTGGCACATGCAACTGCCAGAAGGAAATACACTTTTCTTATGGGTTACTTGAGCTATTGCATGAAAGACTTTAGTTAGAACTTCAGTGATTGAGTTCTGTGGAGTTGATTGAGGAGTTGATGGAGTTGTGTTCAGTTTGACTTAGTTGAACTAGTTGTATTTCGTCTAACTGACAAATAGAATAAGTGATGAGTGGTGTGAATCAGTTATTAATTAATTCACAAATTATTAACTCATGAATCAACTGAGGAATACATCAGTTAAATCAGTGCATGGACAGTTCAGTGGACACAAGTGTTAGAGATGAGTGAAAGGGCAAGACAGCTGTCAATTGTGACTATAGTTGTGCATGAGATTTGCACAATCAGTGGATTGAGTATGCCAATGAGGATTGCATAGTGCTACACTAGATTTTGCTGACAGGTGTGGGATTTCATGGTACAGCTAAAGAAATACGAGTTTGGATCAGCCATTCTTCATCCATTCTCATGCAGGATTGCGCAGTGGAGGCAGGCAAGCAAGCGAAGGAGATTTGAACCTGTGATTGATTCAGATCTGAGCTAGTTTGTGTGTAACAGATGGAGATAATACTGAGTATTTGTGAGGAGTATTGTACTATGTATTGTTACATGTTCTCAATCAATATAATATATAGATAGTTGGGGGTTTTCAGCTGTATGCTTTCCCAGTGATATACTGTGTTGATATGTGCGATTTCTGCTTCAATGTGCGCATGCAAATGTTTCTTAATACTGCTAAATTGATGATCAACGTAGAGTAGGTTATGTATTATGCATGATTCTGCAAATAGTGTATAATCAGGATAATCTCTGTGAATAAGTGTCATATTATTCAAACTTTCTACATTGTATCAGAGCAAGTTGATTTGTAGAAGAGATTTCTACAGGATATGAAAGCGAGGATTGATCATCAGATCTATTATTCAGAAAGTGTTTACATTTTATTTCTTCAGGCAGAGTTTGTAATCGGGCTAGGTAGCCTCTGGATTCATCCTTCCTTTGGAAGGTGAGATATCCGGTGAATGCCCTTACAGTCGATCTTTGTACGAGAAATACTTTGTTCTCACGAATTTTAGATCATAAGCGGTTGAGTTTTGAGTTGGTGGAATTCGAATTTGCAGCAATGTTTTCTTGGTGTCGAAGTTGAAATGTCTTTCAACGGATTGCGATTGGAGTATGCCCTTGAGGGTAGATCGAACTATATTGCATGGAAGGACAACATGGAGGCAGTGTTAGATGATAATGGGTTGAAGGAGTTCATAGATGCGGATGTCCCAAAACCTACTGATGTTGCTCAAGTAGGGGATTGGCAAAAGAAGACAGCAAAGTGTCGAAGGATTCTGTTGGAGGGCGTGAGGGATCACATTGTGTCCAGCCTCCATGGAAAGGCTTCTCCATACTTGATGTGGAAAGCGTTGACAGGTCTATTCCAAAGCAAGAGCGACCAGAGGAAGTTGGCGCTCAAGGATAAACTCAGAAACATTAAGTGTGAGAATGGAGACAGTATGCCCAAGTATCTCACGAAGTTCACCCAATGCCGAGATGAGCTGGGAAGTCTAGGGGTGACTGTCGATGATAAGGACTTGGTGGGCTTGGCTCTACTTGGTCTTCCAAAGAGTTGGCATTCCTATCAGGACTCTGTCAATGGTCGGGAGAAATTGCCAGGATGGGAGAGACTTTGGTCGGATCTTGTGCAAGAGGAGATCAGGCGGAATACTAGGGACGGATCTTCATCAAAGGCATCTGATGAAGAAAATTGCGCTTTGGTTGCCAAAGCAAAGAAGGGGAAGAACAAGAAAGCTTCTCATTCCGGTGTGAAAGGTAAGAAGCAGGACATGTCCAAGGTGAAGTGCTTTCACTATCACCAGCATGGACACTATGCCACAAATTGTCCGCAGAAGAAGAAAAATAAGCAAGTTGTTGGATCTGCAGTGGGAGAGGCCTTAGCCTCGCAGTTTGAGCTGGATTTTTCACTAATCGCATTCTTGGTATCAAGTGTGATGGGATCGGTATGGTTCTTGGACAATGGTGGGTCTTTTCACATGACAGGAGATCAAGATTTGTTTTCTGATCTGGATGAGAAAGATCTTCGAGTGCACATCGAGATGGTCGATGATGGTAGATACAGTGCGACCGGTATCGGTACCATTTCCTTTGAGAGGGAGTTTGGTAGACCCTTCATATTGAAGGAAGTGATGCATGTTCCAGGATTGAAGAAGAATCTTATCTCTGTGGCGATGTTAGAAGACAAGGGGTATGATGTTGTTTTCAGTGAGGGAAATGCTTTCCTGCGCAGTAAGACAACTGGAGAAACCCAGAAGATAGAGGTTCAAGTCAAGAACCTTTATCAGTTGCATGTAGATGGCTATGCAACAATGGCATGCAAGGCAGAAGGAGTGGTGAGCCGGGATGATGGCGAGTTGTGGCACCGGAGATTGGGCCACCTTCACCATGGAGCTTTGAAGATACTGCAACAGATTTCTAGTGGGCTTCCTAAAGGCACTCTTGTGCAGTCAGATCAGTGCAAGGGGTGTACTTTGGGAAAAATTTTGAAAGCCACCTTTCACGAGAAGGATAGTCACGCCATGACGATCCTTGAGAGAATTCACACAGACGTGTGTGGACCTTCCTCAGTAGCTTCGACAGCAAAGCATAGGTACTATGTGATCTTTGTTGATGATTTCTCTAGAAAGTGTTGGATCTTCTTCATGCAGAAGAAGAGCGAGACATACTGAAAGTTTTGTGAGTTCAAAGCACTGGTCGAGAAGGAAGCGGGTAAGAAAGTGAAGGCTCTTAGGAGAAAAAATGGTGGTGAATTCATCTCTGGCAAGTTCAAGGATTTCTGCAGCACAGAAGGGATTCGAAGAGAGATCATAGCTCCCCATAACCCACAACAGAACAGGGTTGCTAAGCGGAAGAACAGAATAGGGTTGCTGATCGGAAGAACAGAACGATTATGGGTGTTGCACGAACGATGTTGCATGATCAAGCCCTACCCCTTCACTTGTGGGCAGAGGCATGCAATAATGCAGTATATGTGCAGAACCGTTGTCCTCACAGGATACTTGGCATGAGTACACCCGAGGAGGCTTATTCTAGTAAGAGGCCTGATATTTCCCATTTAAGTATTTTTGGTTCTCCTATTTACATGTGTAGTGACCCGATTATGCTATATACATTTTTTTTTTTTTTTAAACAACAGATACGACTAGAAAGAAACGCATTGAGATTTCAATTCATTCAACATACACATTACTGATGCTCATTTTAGGAATATATCAAAACATTTACATACTTTTAATCTAAGATCAAGTAGTAACGAAATACACATGTACCTACACCGGAAGGCGACACTCCGCTTACTCTGCTGTCGTTGGTATTCCCTTGTTGCTGGTCACTTCTGCGAGTGTATGATGATGCATTTGATCCGAAACAAGACCCATCGGTTTACCTCCCAGCCTACTCCTTGGGTACTCTTCTTCCCCGCGGACCCCCGAGCTGCAATGGGGTTGTACAATGGAGGAAGAGTCTAGCTGGCAGAGGAGAGCAACCTTAGCTCAAGAGTCCCCTCTCTAAAAACCCTCTACCTCACCAAACTCATTATAGCTTCATAGTCACTGCTTTCACATCATATCATCCATCCAACAATAGGGTTCCCAAAGAGTCCCCTTCTCTCACGGCTTGCCCCTTCTTTTATAGGATTCCTCATAGGTGACAATTGGCATGTCATGCATAATTATAATATTTTTTTTAATTTAATACTTGATTATTCACCTACCCGTGTGTCATTCTCTCAGCAAGGGTCACCCAAAATTATTTACTTAACTTTTTATTTAAAACTAATATTTTCCTCACCTCACAAGATTCCTATTTCTTCTCCTAGTTGTCTCTTTATTCCCCCTTTTATTCCTTAAATTGTGTTTATTACATGGAGTCAATTAAT
>APFE030903545.1:93617-113803 GCA_000404065.3 Pinus taeda | reverse complement strand
TTAACTCAAGTTATCTCTTAGATGGATATTCTTATGTTGGTTGATGCCACATGGAGCTTCTCTACATTTCTCTAAATTTAATTTATTATTCTTATTTTAATTCACCTTCCTCTTCTCTTAATTAGGTTTAATTAGTTTAGGATTAATCTTAGTCCTTACAATTATGTTCGTCTTTCCCCTTTTACCTAATTAAACCACCTAATCTACCTAGTATTTTCCAACATGGGAAGGGTAGAGTTTTTAAGGTACTCTATTTTATTTCTTCCTATGATTCTCCTTATTCCAAGTTTTATTTTTTGATTTAATTACCTTGGTTTTTAATCATCATTTACCCTTGATGTAAATTTACCTATTTTTCATTCCTTACTTATATTTATTTATTATTATTTATTTTTAATGATTCCAAAGGTGCCAAGTTTAGTTGTGCCCTTCAAGAACTTCCCTAGAAATTCCAAGGGTGCCACACCTAATAGTTTATTTGTGATGCCAAGGGTGCCAAGTTGGTCGTGCCCTTCAAGAAATTCCCCTGAAGTTCCAAGGGTGCCACACCACTTGCCCTTCAAGCATCCAGTGACTACGAGGGGAAAGTATAGTGCAACGTCATAGACCGCTATCATCTCTTGTGTTGCCTTCTATAGTGAGACTAATGGTTTCGGGGATCAAGGAATCCGCCTTGATGCACACCCCCCGGTAAAATCCTCATGAGTGACCCAACTTTGGGACCTTCCCTCATGGCATCATGATCTTCAAGGCGAAGGTGTTTCAACACTTCCAGCCCAAGTCACGGCGGGAGTGCTAGTGGGTGAGATCAGAGACTCTGTCCCACCCCTCCCATGTAGTTCCATCCACCTGTACAACCCCATCACCCATATGTGAGTCATTCGGTCAAGCAACTAATCTGTGCCAGGTGTCATCGACATGTCATATGCGAGCGCCTCTGATTGTTTCTTGCCATACTCAAAAATCATTAGCAACAAGGTTTCTCACTGTTAGTCAGCATCATTAACAATTCCTTGTCATTCACATCATTGCCCGTTATAAGCCTGAACTAACGGAAGTAGGTAACAGAGGGTACACATCCCTCCTGGCTATCATCATTTATCATAAATGGAAACATACATATTCATTAAGCCATCAACATCGTAACATCATAGAAATATACCTATCTATCAAATTTATCATCATTATACTTTCAGTAGGCCGCATACATATTCTTTACTACCCTCATCATAAATTCAAATACTAAACTTAACTATTTAATGATGCAATCATTGGAATACTGATAGATAAGATACATAACCATTCATGCTATCATAATATCAATGGAAAGCATTTATAAACATCATAACCATGAATATCTCAATCGTTAATAATAGTGTCATGTGTCCGAATCCTCAATCTGAGGTCCTCAAAGAATAAAATGTCTAAGATAATGTCATATTAAGGTCAGGAAACTAGAGTGGGCACTACAACATGCATGTGACAAAAGATGCAGGAAGAAGTTGGAGCCAACCGAGGTTGGGATATTTGTGGGGTACACTGATACGCCCCACAACTATCGTGTGTATTTACCAGACAGTCTCAAGACTGTTGTGCGATGGGATATAAAATTTCAGTAGGAGAAATCCATGAACTATTCGCTTGAGAGGGAGCCACACTTGCATGCAGATGAGGAGCTATTAGTTCCTAAGGATGAGCTTCAGGATGTGGATCAGCCACAAGATGAAGTTCATGGATTGGAAGAGACCACTCATGCAGCACAAACCATCAGAGGGCGAAAGCGCACTACAGAAACTGAGCGACTGGCTCAAGATGCAGAGAAGGTTGTAGGACCACCTACAGCACAGTGCAAACAGAGACAGTCACCTGATCGGTACACTAGATACATGGCTCTTGTGAGCAAATGTGTCGTGACTGAGCCATCCTCTTTCGAGGAAGTTGTGGAGGACCTCGCATGGGTAGATGCCATGGTGGAAGAGTATGATTCGATTGTCAGAAATAGTGCATGGGAGATTGTCCCAAGATCGGAGGGGAAATCAGTGGTGGGTTCGAGATGGATCTACAAAGTGATGCAGATGGGGTGGCACATCCATCAGATGGATGTGAAGACTGTGTTCCTTCCTGGAGGTCGGAGGAAGGAGGATGCTACTTCAGCGGAGGTAGTGGATGCCACTGTTTATCGACGGTTGGTGGAGTCGCATGCGTGCAGGATCAACGGAGGCACGTCGGGATATGGATTGTGGTACAGAAACATCAGGTACCATCATATTAGAGATTGTGTGCAGTGGAGAATCATGTTACTTTCATATATTCCCACGGAGGATGAGGATGTTGATATCTTGACGAAGGCGCTCACTAGGAGAAAATTTGAATACCACAGAGACAGGATATGGGTTGCAGATAATCCATATCTTGTTGAGAGGGAGTGTTGAAAATGCAACAAGATGATGGAGCTTAGTGAAAAGAAGGCGCCTTCACTAAGTGGGCCCGCTGGCTATTTTTGGCGCAAAGTCTATTTTTAGACATATGGATCATGGTCTATGAGATGCAGGATGTTATTTGTGGATGATTGGTCATGTTGGTAAAAATAGATGGACTTCTATTTTTAGACATATGTGTGGAGTCTATTTTTAGACTGCGATGCTAAAAATTGAACAGTCGAATATTATTAGCTCTTAATAATATTTAGACTATAAACATTATCTTATTCTCTTGGAGCACTTTAGTTCGAGCTACGGATGTGGCACATGTAACTGCCAGAAGGACATACGCTTTTCTTATGGGTTACTTGAGCTATTGCATGAAGGACTTCAGTTAGAACTTCAGTGGTTGAGTTCTGTGGAGTTGATTGAGGAGTTGATGGAGTTGTGTTCAGTTTGACTTAGTTGAACTAGTTGTATTTAGTCTAACTGAAAAATAGACTAAGTGATGAGTGGTGTGAATTAGTTATTAATTAATTCACTAATTATTAACTCATGAATCAACTGAGAAATACATCAGTTAAATTAGTGCATGGACAGTTCAGTGGAGACAAGTGTTAGAGATGAGTGAAAGGGCAAGACAACTGTCAGTTGTGACTATAGTTGTGCATGAGATTTGCGCAATTAGTGGATTGAGTATGCCAATGAGGATTGTGTAGTGCTACACTAGATTTTGCTGACAGGTGTGGGATTGCGTGGTACAGCCAAAGAAATATGAGTTTGGATCAGCCATTCTTCATCCATTCTCATGTAGGATTGCGCAGTGGAGGCAGGCAAGCAAGCGGAGGAGATTTGAACCTATAATTGATTCAGATCTAAGCTAGTTTGTGTGTAATAGGTGGAGATAGTACTGAGTACTTGTGAGGAGTATTGTACTATGTACTGTTACATGTTCTTAATCAATATAATATATAGATAGTTGGGGTTTTCAGCTGTATGCTTTCCCCGTGATATACTGTGTTGATATGTGTGATTGATGCTTCAATGTGCGCATGTGAATGTTTCTTAATACTGCTAAATTGATGATCAACGTAGAGGAGGTTATGTATTATGCATGATTCCGCAAATAGTTTATAATGAGGATAATCTCTATGAATAAGTGTCATATTATTCAAAATTTCTACACGGTATCAGAGCAGGTTGATTTGTAGAAGAGATTTCTACAGGATATCAAAGCGAGGATTGATCATCAGATCTATTATTCAGAAAGTGTTTACATTTTATTTCTTCAGGTAGAGTCTGTAATCGGGCCAGGTAGCCTTTGGATTCATCCTTCTTTTGTTAGGTGAGATATCCGGTGAATGCCCTTACAGTTGATCTCTGTACGAGAAATATTTTGTTCTCACGAATTTTAGATCAGAAGCGGTTGAGTTTTGAGCTGGTGGAATTCGAATTTGCAGCAGTGTTTTCTTGGTGTCGAAGTTGAAATATCTTTCAACGGATTGTGATTAGAGTATGCCCTTGAGGGAAGCTCGAACTATATTGCATGGAAGGACAAGATGAAGGCGGTGTTAGATAATAATGGGTTGAAGGAGTTCATAGATGCGGATGTCTCAAAACCTACTGATGTTGCTCAAGTCGGGGATTAGCAAAAGAAGACAGCAAAGTGTCGAAGGATTCTATTGGAGGGCGTGAGGGATCACATTGTGTCCAGCCTCCATGGAAAGGCTTCTCCATACTTGTTGTGGAAAGCGTTGACAGATCTATTCCAAAGCGAGAGCAACCAGAGGAAGTTGGCACTCAAGGATAAACTCAGAAACATTAAGTGTGAGAATGGAGACAATATGCCCAATTATCTCACAAAGTTCACCCAATGCTAGGATGAGCTGAGAAGTGTGGGGGTGACTATCGATGATGAGGACTTGGTGGGCTTGGCTCTACTTGGTCTTCCGAAGAGTTGGCATTCCTATCAGGACTATGTCAATGGTCGGGAGAAATTGCCAGGATGGGAGAGACTTTGGTCGGATCTTGTGCAAGAGGAGATCAGGCGGAATACCAGGGACGGATCTTCATCAAAGGCACTTGATGAAGAAAATTGCGCTTTGGCTGCCAAAGCAAAGAAGGGGAAGAACAATAAAGCTTCTCATTCCGATGCAAAAGGCAAGAAGCAGGACATGTCCAATGTAAAGTGCTTTCACTGTCACCAGCACAGACACTCTGCCACAAATTGTCCGCAGAAGAAGAAAAATAAGCAAGCTGTTGGATCTGCAGTGGAAGAGGCCTTAGCCTCGTAGTTTGAGCTGGATTTTTCGCTGATCGCATGCTTGGTATCAAGTGTGTTGGGATTGGTATGGTTCTTGGACAGTGGTGCATCTTTTCACATGACAGGAGATCAAGATTTGTTTTCTGATCTGGATGAGAAAGATCTTGGAATGGACATCGAGATGGGAGATGATGGTAGATACAGTGCGACCAATATCGGTACCATTTCCTTTGAGAGGGAGTTTGGTAAACCCTTCGTATTGAAGGAAGTGATGCATGTTCCATGATTGAAGAAGAATCTTATCTCTATGGCGATGTTAGAAGACAAGGGGTATGATGTTGTTTTTAGTGAGGGAAATGCTTTCCTGCGCAGTAAGACAACTAGAGAAACTCGGAAGATAGGGGTTCGAGTCAGGAACCTTTATCAGTTGCATGTAGATGGCTGCGCAGCAATGGCATGCAAGGCAGAAGGAGTGGTGAGCTGGGATGATGGCGAGCTGTGACACCGAAGATTGGGCCACCTTCACCATGGAGCTTTGAAGATACTGCAGCAGATTTCTACTGGGCTTCCTAAAGGCACTCTTGCGCAGTCAGATCAATGCAAGGGGTGTACTTTGGGAAAATTTGTGAAAGCCCTTCACGATGAATGAGATAGTCACGCCACGATGATCCTTGAGAGAATTCACACAGACATGTGTGGACCTTTCTCAGTAGCTTCGACAGCAAAGCATAGGTACTATGTGATCTTTGTTGATGATTTCTCTAGAAAGTGCTGGATCTTCTTCATGCAGAAGAAGAGCGAGACATACTCAAAGTTCTATGATTTCAAAGCACTGGTCGAGAAGGAATCGGGGAAGAAGGTGAAGGCTCTTAGGAGCGACAATGGTGGTGAATTCATCTCTGGCGAGTTCAAGGATTTCTGCAGTGCAGAAGGGATTCGAAGAGAGCTCATAGCTCCCCAAAACCCACAGCAGAACGGGGTTGCTGAGTGGAAGAAAAGAATGATCGTGGGTGTTGCACAGGCAATGTTGCATGATCAGGGCCTACCCCTTCACTTGTGGGCAGAGGCATGCAATACTGCAGTATATGTGCAAAACTGTTGTCCTCAGAGGATACTTGGCATGAGTACACCCTAGGAGGCTTATTCTGGTAAGAGGCTTGATATTTCCCATTTGAGGATTTTTGGTTCTCGTGTTTACATGCATGTGACGAAGGATGCCAAGAAGAAGCTGGAGTCGACCGCAGAGGTTGGGATATTTGTGGGGTACACTGATACGCCCCACAACTATCGTATGTATTTACCAAACAATCGCAAGACTATTGTGTGACGGGATATAAAATTTCAGGAGGAGAAATCCATGACGTGTTCGCTTGAGAGGGAGCCACACTTGCATGCAGATGAGGAGATATTAGTTCCTAAGGATGAGCTTCAGGATGTGGATCAGCCACAAGATGAAGTTCAAGGAGTGGAAGAGACCACTCATGCAGCGCCAACCATCAGAGGGCGAAAGCACACTACAGAAGCTGAGCGACTGGCTCAAGATGCAGAGAAGGTTGTAGGACCACCAACAGCACAACGCAGATAGAGACAGTCACCTGATCGGTACACTATATACATGGCTCTTGTGAGCAAATGTGTCGTGACTGAGCCATCCTCTTTCAAGGAAGCTGTGGAGGATCCCGCATGGGTAGATGCCATGGTGGAAGAGTATGATTCGATTGTCAGAAATAGTGCATGGGATATTGTCCCAAGATCGGAGGGGAAATCAGTGGTGGGTTCGAGAAGGATCTAAAAAGTGATGCAGATGGGGTGGCACATCCATCAAATGGATGTGAACACTGCGTTCCCTCCTGGAGGTTGGAGGAAGGAGGATGCTACTTCAGCGGAGGTAGTGGATGCCACTGTTTATCGACAGTTGGTGGAGTCGCATGTGTGCAGGCTCAACAGAGGCACATCGGGATATGGATTGTGGTACAGACACATCAGGTACCATCATATCAGAGATTGTGTGCAACGGAGAATCATGTTACTTTCATATATTCCCATGGAGGATCGGGATGCTGATATCTTGACGAAGGCGCTCACTAGGAGAAAATTCGAATACCACAGAGACAGAATAGGGGTTGCATATAATCCATATCTTGTTGAGAGGGAGTGTTGAAATTGCAACAAGATGATGGAGCTTAGTGAAAAGAAGTCTCCTTCACTAAGTGCGCCCGCTAGCTATTTTTGGCGCAAAGTCTATTTTTAGACATATGGATCATGGTCTATGAGATGCAGGATGTTATTTGTGGATGATTGGTCATGTTGGTAAAAATAGATGGACTTCTATTTTTAGACATATGGGCAAAGTCTATTTTTAGACTGACTGGCTAAAAATAGAACAGTCGAATATTATTAGCGCTTAATAATATTTAGACTATAAACATTATCTTATTCTCTTGGAGCACTTCAGTTCGAGCTACGGATGTGGCACATGCAACTGCCAGAAGGAAATACGTTTTTCTTATGGGTTACTTGAGCTATTGCATGAAGGACTTCAGTTAGAACTTTAGTGATTGAGTTCTGTGGAGTTGATTTGAGGATTGATGGAGTTGTGTTTAGGTTTGACTTAGTGAACTAGTTGTATTTAGTCTAACTGACAAAGTAACTAAGTGATGAGTGGTGTGAATTAGTTATTATTAATTCACTAATTATTAACTCATGAATCAACTGAGGAATACATCAGTTAACTCAGTGCATGGACAGTTCAGTGGAGACAAGTGTTAGAGATGAGTGAAAGGGCAAGACAGTTGTCATTTGTGACTATAGTTGTGCATGAGATTTGCACAATTAGTGGATTGAGTACGCCAATGAGGATTGCGTAGTACTACACTAGATTTTGCTGACAAGTGTGGGATTGCATGGTATAGCCAAAGAAATACGAGTTTGGATCAACCATTCTTCATCCATTCTCATGCAGGATTGCGCAGTGGAGGCAGGCAAGCAAGCGGAGGAGATTTGAACCTGTGATTGATTCAGATCTGAGCTAGTTTGTGTGTAACAGGTGGAGATAGTACTGAGTACTTGTGAGGAGTATTGTACTATTTATTGTTACATGTTCTCAATCAATATAATATACAGATAGTTGGGGGTTTTCAGCTATATGCTTTTCCCGTGATATACTGTGTTGATATGTGTGATTGATGCTTCAATGTGCACATGCGAATGTTTCTTAATACTACTAAATTGATGATCAACGTAGAGGAGGTTATGTATTATGCATGATTCCGCAAATAGTGTATAATCAGGATAATCTCTGTGAATAAGTGTCATATTCTTCAAAATTTCTACACAGTTCGACTTATCATTTATTCGAGTTGGCCAGGACTTATCATTTCGAATTTTTCATGACTTCTCATTGTCCTGAGCGTCTACGTTCATCCTCTTGGGACATCTCTTATGCCTATTTATACTGGATCACTTGAGAGGGTCGGAGGACTTTTGAACTAGAGAGGTTTGGAGAGCCATATTTTTGGAGAGCTAGAAATCTTGACTCCATGCTACTACCTTGCTACTAGAGAGAGATTGTGAGGTTCTTATTACTTGAGTATTTCTCTTCATGCTCATTTCCTTGTTATAGTGGGGAGACTCTGCCGAATCTAGAGAGGAGGCTTTGAGGTGAAGGTATATGAGTGTAATCTAATTTTTCATGGTTAATAGAAACATATGTCCCTTCCCCATATCTATTTTTATTCAGCATGCTTTATGGTGATTTCTATGATATTTTGATCTAACGATCTTCCGAGGAAGGTCACTTGTTGTCTCCATTTGTTTCTGGTTATGCGTAGGGATCAAGATCAGGTGTGGACAAGGTAGCTCACTCGAGTGGAGCATGGGAATATGCATTATACCCAAAATCCTTCCCCAACCTGCGAGGCGGCCAGGTGCACACATATTTCCTTGTAGTACATAGAACCAACTACTTGATGCATACTTGATCATTTGGGTTAGGATGTTATTATATTTCTATTGGTATTTTTGTTTTTTGTATGGTGATCTGATTTGGACACAATATCACAGAGAAATAGATCCTTGCAACTTTAGATGTAGCAGTAGGTAACACTATTACAAGATTAAAGCCCCAAATTTGGAAGGGAAACCTAATATGAAGTCTCAATGTGCCCTTCATTAACAATCTTGGTTCACTTATATGCATTAATGAATTATTGTACTTGATGGTGGGGATGCAGCATTGGACATTATATGTAATTGGTAGGTGGTTTCATCCACGTTTCATCATGGGTTGGGCAACTTATTTGAGGCCTAAGTCCACCAAAGGATCATATTTACACCCTCGGGTGAAGCGTTGAGAGCCATGGGACTCCCACCATGTGTAGAGCATCATTTCATGCCATGGGAACCTTCAAGATCCTCTTTGCCCCACCTTATTGATGAGATGATGCACTTGGACTAGTGTGCTCAGGCCAACCTAGCATTCGACATGTGATATGGTAGTTGATCCAAGGCCCAGAGGAGGTTTGTCTCACCCCTTGTGACATGGGAGGGAAAGCACCATTGTTAGAGCCCTCAATATTGTAGCATTACAAGCTATTCTATCATAAGGAGACCCATGAGACTTGAGGACTTCCTTGAAGGTTGTATGAGCTTAGTTCTTGTTGAAGTAAATAATAAGAAGCTTTTTATCCCAAGCCTTGTCATGTAATTTACTATTAAAATTGGTTATTTTTTGGCGAATATCATCCATTTAATCATATATATGTAAAAAATAGGCGAATTTTTAACAAAATTAGTGAACAATTTTTTTTTTTTTTAGAAAATGTCCAAAAAATAGCCCATTTGTGAAATTTCGCCCCTAAAATTTCCCCTATTGATGAATAGCAATAACTTGATTAAAATCATCAATTCCAAAATTATTGAAATTAATTTCGAACAAATTTGAAATAATATTATTAATTACACGATTATTGAAACTGAAATTCCAATAATACTAAAACCAGCTTAGATCCATCTTAACTCCAAATCTACCAAGTGCCAATAGGGATAAAATATGTTGATATGCAAACATTTTTTTACAGTGAAAAGAGATTTGATCCTTCTCAATGCTTGGTAGATCTAGAGTTAAGATGGATTTACGCTAGTGGATAAACAAGTTAAGGGATACAACATATATGTCAGATCAGAGGATGCAAAATGATACAAACATAATCAAAATTATCATTGTTGGATAGTTGGAATTGTTAGGATGAAATTTGGCATCAAGTGTGTTTGAATTGATGTCAACTAGGCTAGCATTGATGTCAATTGAGTTAGAATGGCTTAGTTGGAGTTGGACCCTTGGCTAGAGCCAAAGGGGGAGTTATAAATTTGAGGGAATTTCTGCTTCAAGAGATTAGCTCAAATGCTCCTAGAAATGGTACAATTGGATAGTGCTCGGAAAGAGATTTTCAACAGTATACTAAAGTCTAGAAAAAATCAATTGGATAAAAAATTATTACCATTCATATTTTGCGTGCCAAAAGGGTCAAAGGTTCAGTCAAAGTTTGGTGATAGTTTTGATGGTCTCCAAAACTACCAACAGTTTGGAGTTTCCCCAAAATTGGTGAATAGGCTCCGCAACATTGTTATTTATAGGTGGCATAGAGATGGTCCAATGAAAACCTTAGGAGGTCTAGTTTGGGTCCTTCCCGAGACACGTAACCTCGATAGATATTTCCCCAACAGTTTCCAAGTGAACCTAAGGTGAAATTTTTTGGGGTGACGAGGTGTCTAGACAAGTTGGCACATGAGCCTGAATGTTGTATAGTTGGCGCGAAGCTGGACCAAGGGAAAAATCTCAAGAGAGATGGCACTTGGACACGAGACCCCAACAGATATTTTCCCAACAGTTTTCAAGTGCAACCAAGGTGAAAATTTCTGGGGTGAAGAGGTGTCGAGATGAGGTGGTATAATGTGGTAGAGGCCAACATCAGGTGATTGGTGTAGGTTAGCTTCCTAGAGGTTTGATAAGGACACATCACCTTAGAGGTTCTTCCATAGTAGTTTCAAAGGAATCTCATGAGAAATATTCTAGGGAAGCGACTTCAGTGAAACAGGAAAATCCTTATCTATTTCCAAAGGGAATTCTTGTCCCAACCTTTGAAATCTGTGTCCAGACATAAAAATTTTACAAAGAAAAACATCAAAAAACAAAGCCTTGGACCCCTTCTCCTCTATACTGGTGACATGGCATAAGGCCACATGGCACATTCTAATTGGTTGATAGACATAGGTGGAGCCACATTGGCATGATGACATTAGCATCTGAAAGTCCTTGGACATGTGGCACTCCAGGATGATGACACATGGCATGAAAATTTGGCATTTTCATGTGTGCAAGTGCGCGGAAAATAGGTGACATGTGGCACCACTTAGAGCATGACACGTGGAAGAGAAGTACAAGTGGCAGATATGTCAACAGGGGTGGACAAACATGTAGTCTTGGATATTCTCCAATTGGTGTATGCAAGGAGCATGGAACTCAATGGGATGGTGATAGACACATGTTCCTAGTGGTTTTCTGATTGACCTGTGACTACAACGGTGGACCCCATAGGACACATCACCTCAGAGGTATGACCTCAACGATTTCAAAAGGTGAGAAATTGAAAATTTCCATGGAGATGGAAAAAGGCACAACATTAGATGGATAAATTTTGTCATGGAGGAATTGAGAGATGACGTCACCCAGCGGGATTGACCCCAACAATCCAGAAGCAAGGAGCCTTAAGAAAATGCCTAGGAAACAAAACCAGGGGACAAAAATATTCCTGTCAATTGACATTTCGTCAAATAACTGAAAGGCGCATCCAAGCCCTGTCTTGTGAAGCTTTGATGTGTTATATGATCATCAACGTAAAAGGGCCAAATTAACATTGACGTGTTGTTGAACAAAGCATTATGGGCATGTATTAATAAAAGTGCTAAGCATTTTGGCCTTAGATATACAAAAGGATTAGGCCCAAGTGCATAGCATTGAGGGCTTAACACTTGTGGACATGAACGAGACAGTATTCGTTTTGGTATTGTGTCTTATATTTGGTTGTGTCTGCTATAGTTGGTAGTGCACTACACTTAGATAGTGAGGCTTGAATGAGTCAACAACCAACTAAGCACTATGTGCTATATTTGGCATAGAAAGACATATCTAGCAAATCCCTAGAGTTGGAGAACTCTACTAAAACCTATAGTATGTCAAAATTGCTAAAATAGGTATAATGGCTCATTGATTGATTCCATATGAGCAAGAAGGATGAGGAAGTGAATTACCTGGCTTAATCACAATTATCCATACCTGAGTGTCCCTCATGCCATGAAGAATTAAATTAGAAAAGAGCATTGGGTGTAATGGAGATTTGATCAAGCTCAGAATGCCATGTTAAAGTACATCTCGAGCTCTATCAGTCTTAAATATCATCACTGGATACTATGTCCATAGTATGTATGTGTCATCCCTAATCACATTCTTTGTATAACGGATCAGTTTTCAAGCAAGGGATGTCACACCAAGGAATTTATAAAAGTTGATGCCATGTTTAGAATACCTTGTAGTGCCATACTGATTGGTAATGAAGACCATACTCAAGTTGTGAATGAGATTCATTGATGCTAGAAGTACTCCTTTGATTTGTCATGATTTGAGAGTTCCAACATCGATCCCTGTGCAAAAATTGAACTAAACCGAGGATTGCAATTGTGCAGGTGGGGGTATGTAGAATAATTGTGTAAAGAACTCTAAGTGAGAACACACTACTGGGAAAGGCTAAGAGGGCATGTGGAAAAACTAAGGTTGAGAAAAAGCATGTTCAATGTATGAGGGTTGAGTGCTAAGTGGAGTGTGTTGTTGAAGAAAGTGAAGAATGAGCAGAGGGTATGGGACTGTCTGGGTTGTGTATGAGTAAGGTTGCTAACGAGAACAAAGGGTTGTTGTGTATGATGCAAATGAGAAGAGACTAGTGAGTTGTTGATCATGATGCTTAAGAGACAAAGAGCCAAGAGTTAGAAAATACAAGGAATTGAAATGAAGTTGAGTGAGAGCCAAAAAAAAAAAGCAATTAATTTCTAATGCACTGTGCGTTGGAGCCAATAAAACAAGGAGTTGGTGCCTCCTGCAAGTTGGTGCTTGAAGCAAATCCATGAAGTGGGTGCTAGCAAACAATTTAAGGGAGTTGGTGCTTCCTATAGAGGGTGCTCACAAAGATTGATGTAAATAAAGTAGGAGCTCATATTTTACATCATAACAAACAAAGGTTGGTGATTTTTCCCTTTTGGGTTTCCATGTGAAATCCTTTGTGTTCATATGTGTATGTTTCTTATGATGTTTCTCTATATGTTCGTGTGTTAATCTCATATGTTGCTTTACATTATATTCTAGCGGTTGCTTGCGTGATGATTTCCAAGATTGAATGAAAACATAAATTGACATTAAAATAAAATTAGCCTTAATATCGATTCACCACCTCTCTCAATGTTAATTATTGTTTCCAACCATCACCTAAACAAGATAGAAGAGAGGATTGCTCACATTGAGCTTCATTTCTAGTGTAAACTAGATTGTCATGCCCCTTTAAGATCAAGTGCTAGAGGCATAATTTCAGGCGCTTCTTTTGATACTTGAGACTCCATGTTTAGTTCCAGTTTTTTCTTTTACAATTCACATTTAGATAGCTTAGTTATACTTGCAATGCTAATAATTCTTAAATTTTGGACCAATTATTCCATCTGTAGGTGGTCAAATATTTGGTTTCTCGTTGAGTGTACTAAGACCACCTGCTTAGGGTCAGATATGTTGATGATGCATGCCAGATGTATTCGTTTCTATTGATTTTCTAAGGTAATACAATATAAACTTACAAAAAAGAAATACATAACTATAGCCTTGAGGGCTAGCTGGAGAAGCCAAAGTTGAGATAACACTACAAGGCATTGGAACATTAGGATGATAAAGAAGTATCAAGGTTGATTGGTAGTTCTACATCTTGCATGGTGGAGAAACTAGAAAGTGGGTGGAGAACCCATCTCTAATTGAATCAGCTAGCCTTCCATGTCAAGCATGAGGTTTCAGAGTTCCTCCAACCCATGTAAAAGATTGACCTAGGATTGTCTTCTATCCACCAAGATTTTTCCAAGCAATGACTTGACATGCCAATATAAATCAACAATATGCTAATAATGATCTTGATGACCTTGTGAATTACCTATATCAGCAACCCAAGGAGCAATTTTTGTCATGGTGTACGAATCAACAATGACCTGCTATTCATGGTGGATTTCTGCCTCCACTAGTTAAATTTCTTCTTATATATGTCTCGTGTCATGTTGGCATGGAAGCTACTTGTTACACAGTAATTTGTCACCGTTTGTCACCGTCCATGTTACCCCTCTCCTGCATCTTGGAGGACCCATTCCGGGACTTGTGAGAAGTGACAAGACTTGAAACCACTTGCCTTATTTACCTCTAAACATGAGCTTCATATGCCCTTAAGACATCTCCTGCTCATTGCCCCTAAAAATAGCCCTTTTTTGCATTAGCGTGGTGCCTGTGTTATGCCCGTGCCAATGGGGAAAAATCCTCATGAAAGGGCGCGCCATTGGCGCTCTGTCCCAGAGTTGCAATCACGCCAACCATTTTGGGCAAAGTTTTCAACCACTCAAACCTCCGAAGGTTCTGTCCACCTCATTCACCAAACTGGTTCCAAGTTGAGTGAGGATGGTTTGGCTTCAAATCTCCTTGGATGGAAAGTTGTTTGTCACCATTCCATGAAAGTTTCCAAGTGATGAATGCAAATCCATGATTGTGGGGGATTGACCTTATCTCTTCCTTTTCCTCTATAAAAGCTTGTTCCCATGGCTTGAGCAAGCTAGTTCTAGTTCTGAAAGTTCTGACTCTTGTGGCAATACCTGTGCTGAAAGGAAGATATCAAAAGGTTGGAGTTGCAAGAAGCCTTCTTTGTATCCATAAGGCTTTCCCTAAGTAAGGAGACTTTGTCACTAAAGAGAGAGAGAGAGCTTGTCCCTCACCCCTTCAAGCTTTTTCAAGACTTGTGTAACTGAGCACCCAGCCAAAGGAGGACTTGACGTCAGGACGTTGGCTGTATTCTCCTTTGTTGAATATTAATAAATAGATGACTATCATTATGGTTCCATTCTTGTTGTACTTGTAATGGTTGATGTTGAATTATATCCTTCCTGACTGATGTATAATTGGATATATTAGATTTCACGCTTGGGTTTGTGTTTGTTCTCTTTGTGTGCAGGTGTCCATTCACGTGGATAGTGGAGGATTCTAACCGGCCAAGGCAAAGGAACGCGAGCACCATCTCTCCTACGAACTAAAGCGTTGAATCTCAAGTAGGTATCCATCACCTACTCTTTATTTGCAATTAGGAACTTGCGTGATAGCATTGTTTGATTGTTGCTAGACCCGTTCTGGGCTAGTAGGGATCGCCTCTATCCATAGAGGGGATTTACCTCTCCAACATTTTGGCGACTCCACTGGGGAATTTAGCTTGTTGTCTTGATTTGTAAACTTAGACGGAGTTTGAAACAAAGCTAGATAGCCTTCGAAACACTATTGCTTTGTAGTAGTGAAGTAGATCAAAACCGCTTCAGTCGATCTCCGGTTTGGCTTACAAACTAAACAACTTGGAGTTTGTCTTGTCTCTTTGGGTTTTCTTTGATTGCTTGCTTAGATAAGCCTTTGGATCGAGTTTCTTGCTACCCCTGTGCTTTTTGACTTGCTTTAATCTTGTAACCCAAGCCCTGGACTGCATATTTTCTTTTGAAATTGGCAAACTTTATTAGCGCGCTTTTTGCCTTCACTAACTGACAACACGCGCCAATCACTGGTTAGCGCGAGTTGCAGCCTGACAGTCGTGCCAGGCCGTGTAGTTTTGTGGTCCACTTGTTTTGCTTGCTGTCTGAGCTTGGATTTGCTTTTTGCCACCTCTTTTTCAGTTTCTGGAATGTGCTTAAGCCTTGTTTGACTGGTTTGCAACCTTTGTGCTCTGGGTGTTTGCCTCTTTCCATCGATTTCACACCTCAACCCTAGGGCATCTAGTGGCCGTGTGTGTCGAGCCTCCCGTGGGAGTTTTGGGTTCTTTGATTGTCTGGTTAACCTTGTGATTGCTTTTCGCATTTTCTTCAGTGACTGTTGAAGTATTTTTGAGTGATTTCCGAACAAATTGCTCTTGTTTGCTTGGATTTCATTCTAGCTTTGTTTGAGCTTAGATCACGTAGCTCGTGCGAAGCCTTGTTTTCCTTTCGATTTGGAGAACTTTTTTAGTGTCTTGGGATTCCATTGAGTCTTCATTGGGTGAATTTGCTTCTTTGCTCAGTGTTGTTATCTTTCGAAATTCGTTCTAGTGCATTGTGCTTGTAGAAACAAATCAAATAATATGTTTTGCATTTAACAGCGAATGAAATAGAACTTTTCGTTATTTGCATTATTGAAAAGAAAAATTTTTGTTTATTCGCCATCAGCTGCATTAGGTTGTTTGGTCGATTAAGTTAGTTTTTTTTGATTGAAACTCTTAACCTTCTTGTAATTAGTATTCATCGAACGAAATGGCTTTCTTTCGCATGTAGCTTGCATCTAGGAATTTGTGGAAGATTACATACGGTAGGGCCTTAAACCAAAACTTAACTAAAAGATCAACCATAAAATAAACCGAATTTACTTAAAAACGCATTGGAACATAACGCAAGCATTCTAGAGGTCTAGGCTAGAGACGTGCTCCAGCGTCGTTAAACCTAGTACTCTTGCTTTCGCATTAAGGTTGGGTGATTCCTCCTGGTATGATTCAATTGTGGTCTAGCACGGATTTGGGCTCCCACGTACCGTCGTGTATATATGGGGAGACTCCACTAGGTTTGCATCCTTTATCCATAGGAAGCCGTGTCTGCCGCCTTACAAGCCATAACGCACCGAACACAGCATTTGAGAAGATTGACTGCAGTACGGAAAGTCCTTGGTTTTCATACAATTGCCAAGGTGTATAAGCAGTTTTATGGATTCTCTGGTAAACCCCTTTGCCTAGTTTCTCCAGAGAAGTCACTTTTTGATCCTTTTTGGACTCCGTAAAAGAAAAGGCTCTATAGATCATTTGTCACTTCGGGCTCTCAAAACATTCGAAGGTGACTAGAGTCACCTTTTGTCCTTTTCTCGACTCTTAAAACATGAAAAGGTCAAGTTGTGTCCTGGTGTCATAAAATTTATTCGGCTACGATAACATTTACCTTGGTAGATCTTGTGTGCGTTTAGTTTTGAGTAGGGTCTCTTATCGTTAGTTTGCTTAGGGTCTTTGTTTCATCATCCTGGCGGATCCATCAACTCCGTCTCCTGTCCTAAGTGACCAAGGGTCTCCATCTTCTGTTGCCCCTGAGACACCGGTTTGCGATGCTCTTCCCATTGTTCTGAGCATCCAACCATTGAATTCTCGAGCTCCAGAGGATGAATTTTCTTGGAACCCTTTTTGGGAGCCCTCTGAAGAGGATTTTCCCGCCACTCCTGTCGGTGTCCCATCTCCGATGGCTTCTTTCGATATGGGCGACACATCTCCTGTGTCAAGTGGCCCGTCCATCATGTCGAGTATTGATACTCCCATTTCGGCTACATCCCCAATCATCTCTACGCTCTACACCGTTACACCTTTGGGCATCACGGTGCCGGCGTGCTATAGATCTTTGAGGGATGCTATGAACTCTGCAGCTTCCTCTTCTGTGTGGGATCAAAACATCGTCCCTACCACAGGACCGTTTGTTTCCCAAGTTCACCATACTGCTGTTACAGCAGTCCCAACCAACCCAACCGTCTGTGTCGCGTCGTCAACTCCGGTTGTTAGTGTCATTACAGCGTCATCCGCTGTCACTTCTGCTGCAGGCCCATCTCGAGGTCCAACACAAAGTGGTCAATCAACACATACTCCTAGAGTTGTGCACCCCGCAAGTGGTGCTCCCCCTGCTTCCGATCATATGATGGCAGAGGAGGCATATTTTCAATACTTGCGTAATTTCCAAAGCCCAGATGGGAAAGGCCTGTATTATGATCCTGAGAATCATTACTTGTATACCTCCTTGCCTGAAGAGCCTTATGTTGAGGCTTCCGTTCCATTGAACGTGGCTTGGGGTACCACCGGGTATGGTGGTGGCCAGTACCATTAGAGTCAAGGAAAGCAAGGACCACCCTACCAGGGTCAACAACCTTACTTGCAGCCTAATCATGGGCAGCAGTATTCTGGCCAGAATTACCCAGGTCCATAGGGAGGCCCACAAGGACAACCCAATCAGGGACAACCTTTGGCCTCTAGTGGTCCATCTTTTACATATCTTGGGCAACCTTCTGGAAACCCGGGACAACCCAACGCTCAACAAGGACAACCTAGTACCCAACAAGGCTACTCTTCAGGGCAACCTTATGGGAACCAGGGACAACCTTATGGTCAGCAAGGTCAACCTGGAAACCAGCAAGGCAACCCTTCTGGGCAAGGGGGCTAGCCTTATGTACAACAAGGCCAGTCTACCGCTCAACAACCATCTGGTCAACAAGGACAATCCTCGGTTGCGCAAGGGCAGCCCCTCGCTCAGCAAGCTCGACCTTCTGGGCGAACATGGCCGTCTCAGATCCGACCAGGACAACCTTCCAGCCAGACGACCCAGCATGCAGGCGGGTACCAATCCCAGCCTCCTCATTCAGGTGGGTATCAATCCCAGCATCCGTATTCAGGTGGGTATCAATCCCAGCCTCCATATTCAGGTGGGTACAAATCCCAACCTCCTTACTCGGGAGGGTATCAATCCCAACCTCCTTACTCAGGTGGGTATCAATCCCAGCCTCCTTATTCAGGTGGGTATCAATCCTAGCCTCTTTATTCAGGTGGGTATCAATCCCAGCCTCCTTATTCAGGTGGGTATCAGGCCCAGGCTCCTTATTCGGGTGGGTACCAATCCCAACCCCTGCATTCAAGTGGGTATCAATCCCAACCTGGTCATCAAATGCCGCCTGGTTCCCAGGCTCAGTATGGATACCAGCAACCCCAGGGGCAAAACCAATATACCCCGTATCAAAATTACCAACAGCCGCAGGGTAATCCTTATCAAAATTATCAACAACTTGCTGGCCAGTATGGTAACCAATGGGGTGCTGGGGGGCAGAACGAGCAACCCAATTCTGGAAATAACCCTTACGTACAAAATCCTTCTGGACAAGGCCCTTTTGGACCTGGCCCATCGGGACAAGGACAATGGGGGCAACCAAGAACTGGATGGAATTTTGGTTCTACCTCGTATCCGGGACAAATGTCCTTTAATCCGCAGCTACCATTTTTAGCGACGTTGGAACTGCCCGATGTGTCGAAGTTAACGAATGATCCCATTCTACACAATCCACAATGGCCACCAGTTCCAACTAAGATACCTAGTGACTGTCCCAAATTTGACGGGAAAGTCGGGGAGGACCCTCAAGCTCATGTGATGACGTATCACTTATGGTGTTCGTCCAATTCATGGCTCGATGATTCGATTCGGCTTCGCCTCTTTCAGAGGACCCTCACTGGTTCGGTAGCTAAATGGTATATTGAACTGACCCGCACGTCATTTCAAGATTTCAATTCGTTGGCCATGGCATTCCTTACTCACTTTCAGTTACCCATTCGGTACGAGACATGGACTCACCTCCTTACGTCTCTTAAGCAGGATACTGCTACACATATCTCCAATCATATTCATGAATGGAGAAGGCGTCGCAGGTTGATCAAGTTCTGGATTCCTGATCAACTCCTCACCGACTGGTTCACGACTTCCTTTGTCCCCAAGATTGCATGGGACATTGCTGTGGGAGCCTGTGTAACTGAAGAGCAAGCGATAGCGCGCGCTCAATACCTAGACTTAGTTTACTCTCAGTCTGGTACTTTGTATGAGTACTTGCCAGACGCCCCCAGGCCCGATACATCCAAGGCTCCGCCCAAGCCATCTGTCGATGGAGTCATTGGCTCTGTAAACCAGGCCTCTAAAAAATCATCGAACCCTGGGAAGCAAAAGTCAAGTGCATCCAACGAAAACACTTCTCAGGGTGGTTTAAATTTTGGTAACACTTCCGAGGTCAACGCCGTCCAGTCCACCACGGCGGGCAAGGCCTCGAAAGGAAAGAAAAAGGAAAAGGGGAAAGGGAAAAATAAATCCGAGCAACCCAAACAAGAATCCTCTAGACCTCCAGCCGAGGAAGGAGCTAAACGCAAACCCAAGTATCCTTGCCTCATTTGTGAGGAGGATCACTACACTAAAGACTGCCCTAGGCGGTCCGAAGTTAGTCGTTTTTTGAAAGGTGCTCCTGGAGTCCTTGCGGTTCTTAAAGAACCCTTTCCCTCTCAGCAAACTCAAATGGTGGCTGACCCCTCTTCTTCTCCCTTCGGTTCCCAGGTCTTCATGGCTGGAACTATTCCTATTCATATAACAACTCGAGCAAAGGA